>CM060107.1:53559217-53569217 GCA_030522415.1 Channallabes apus | reverse complement strand
CAGGATGGAGGTGTAATGGTGCAGGATGAAGGTATTGTGGTGCAGGAAGGAGGTGCAACGGTGCAAGATGAAGACTCAATGGATGAGGACTTTGAGGAGGACAGATTTTCTGACATATCAGATATTAGTGAGTCAGGTTTTGGAGGGGATCAACAACTATATACACTCGATGACATAAATGAATACCTGAAAAAAACATACAAAAAACCAATCAATATTGAAAAACATTTTAAAGATGTCAAAAAATTCATAGCATCGGTTGCAAAATTACAGCGCACTACAGGCTATGATCAACTAAGTAAAAAAAAGAGATGGCGCTTAAAAGATCACATAACGCGATGGCGGCGGTCACATGCAAAACACAAATGAATTTTTCACACTGGGTGTTTTCTTGTCTCTATAATGCACTTCACAGCTACCTCTTCTTTCTCCTTCTCTTATTCCTAATGGACAATCTAAAAATAGGGTCCTTAAACATGAATGGTGGCAGAGATAGGAAAAAAAGAGCAGTAGTTGGGGATTTTATAAGACAAAAGAACCTTGATGTAGTCTTCCTACAGGAGACACACAGTGACCAAGCAAATGAGTCTGAGTGGGCCATGTGGTGGGAAGGGAAAATTTTCCTAAGTCACGGCTCCAACATCAGCGCTGGAGTGGCAATAATTTTTAATAAAGCAGTGAGCATAAAAGGGGTTGAAATAACAGAACTGGTAAAAGGTCGAGTTTTAATGATAAAGGCAGAAATAAAAAAAGAACTTTTTACTTTTTTAAATGTTTACGCCCCTAACAGTGGCAGTGAAAGAACACAACTCTTCAATAGAATCAAAAACATAATACAACGAAGTGGAAATAAATCCACGATAGTAATGGGAGGGGACTGGAACTGTACAGTAGACTTCACCCTAGACAGAAACGGCGAGGAACCACACCCAAAATCTGCTGAGGCACTTGAAGAACTTATCATGCAGTGTAGTCTGGTGGATGTGTGGAGGGAAAAAAACCCAAACATTAGAAAATACACATGGGTTAAGGTCAACAACACAATGATTACCGCAGCAAGACTGGACAGGTTTTATATCACTAAGTTCCACAAGAACAATCTTCACAAAACAGCTATTTTCCCCACTGGTTTCTCTGATCATCACCTGATCAGCATAGAAATAAAAATACCAAACACAAAAAGGCAGAGCTCATACTGGTGTTTTAACATAAAGCTTTTACAGGATGAGAACTTTTATGAAAATTTTAAAGTTTTATGGAATGAATGGAAAAATAGAAAAGGGGATTTTAGCAGCTTGGTCTCTTGGTGGGAGGTGGGAAAAAATCTGATAAAAAATTACTGCAGAAAGTATACTGAACACACCTCAGATGCTCTTAAAACCACAATAAAAGATCTTGAGGCAGAAATCACCCAAATAGAGAGCAAAGTGATCAGCAAAGACGATGTTGGAATAGGTCGTCATCTGGAAGGAAAAAGGAAAGCTCTAAGCTCCTTCCTTCATGAGCAAGTTAAAACAGCCCTTATAAGACATTGCATCTCCTGTATCAAGGACATGGACGCTCCCAGTGCTTTCTTTTTTAACCTGTCCAGAAATACAAAACCCCAAAATCAGATGGTGTATCTGACACGGGAAGACGGAACAACAACAACCGACCCAAGTGAGATGAGGAGAGCGGCTACAAGTTTCTACACTCAGCTCTACAGTGCAGAACCCTGTGATCCATCCTGCAGGGAGGAACTACTCCGGGAACTTCCACAACTCTCCCTGGAGCAAAGCACCGTGCTGGACGCAGAACTTGAGCTGCAGGAACTTACTGACGCTGTACAGCAGCTCGCAACAGGACGCTCACCAGGAATAGACGGGCTGCCAAGTGAATTTTACAAACTTTTCTGGGACGTAATAGGTGCTGATCTACATGAAGTTTTTAAATGTGCTTTTAACAGCGGGAAACTACCGGTGAGCTGCACAAGGGCAGTTCTATCACTGATCCCCAAAAAAGGAGACTTGGGGCACCTCAAGAACTGGAGACCAGTGTCACTACTATGCAGCGACTACAAAATACTCTCAAAGTGCCTGGCGAACAGACTGAAACAACATATACACTCAATAATTCACAATAATCAGACATACTGCATACCTAACCGCACCATCACAGACAATCTTTTTCTAATGAGAGACTTAATTGATCTATGCAAAGTGAAACACTATGAACTTGGACTCTTGGCATTAGATCAAGAAAAAGCTTTTGATAGAGTCGACCATGACTATCTCTTTCAGACTCTAAAATCCTTTGGTGTAGGAAACAACTTTTTAATGTGGATCAAACTTTTATACTCCGAAGCTGTTTTTACACTAAAGATTGGAGGTGGCCTTAGCTGCCCCCTACAAATGAAACGAGGAACTAGACAGGGGTGCCCATTATCTGGACAACTCTACAGTATCGCTATAGAACCCTTGCTGCACAAACTAAGAACCGAACTACAGGGTTCTCCTGTCAGAGAGTCACAGGAGAAACTCGTGCTGTCAGCATACGCTGACGACGTAACAATTTTTATAAAAAAATCAAAATGATATTCAGGCCCTGACAAGGAGCCTGAGCATCTATGCGAAAGCTTCCTCAGCACGTGTTAACTGGGCAAAATGCGAGAGTTTTTTAATCGGGCAGTGGCAGGAAACAGGCCCCCCAATCCTTCCAGGTGGTCTCAAATGGGGCAAAGTTGGCCTCAAATACCTTGGGGTGTTTTTAGGGACACACGACTTACAAAATAAAAACTGGGAGGGTGTAGTGGAAAAAGTGTGTGCTAAGTTGTCTCAATGGACCTGGGTCCTGCCACAGCTGTCCTACAGGGGGAGAGTACTGGTCGTCAATAATCTGATCGCCTCCATGCTCTGGCACCGCCTCGCTGTCCTTGAACCACCGGAGACACTAATCAGGGAAGTGCAGAGGAAGTTGGTGAACTTTTTCTGGACTGGCCAACACTGGACCCGAGCCTCTGTGTTATATCTCCCTGTACAGGAAGGGGGGCAGGGCCTGATCGACTTGGACTGCAGAAAAAAAACCTTCAGACTGCAGGCTGCACAAAGACTCCTCTACGGCGAAGGACAAGCATGGACAGGCATAGCCAAAGCACTACTCCAACAGGTGGAGGGACTGAACTATGACACACATCTGTTTGCACTAGACCTCAATAAAATGGACCTATCAGCCACAACACCTTTCTACCAATCTGTACTCAAAGCCTGGACATCCGTAATAACAACGAGCAGGGTGGACACACAACCCTTTCAAGGCGTAGATGAAGAACCACTGTTCCACAACCCACTCACAAACACAAGGATGCTATCATCAACCTTCATTCAAAACCGCTTCAAAAAAGCAGGAATTACCAAAATCAAGGACCTGAGGAATGAAGCGGGGTGGAAGACTGCAGACGAACTTTGCAAAAAAACTGGACTGAAATCAAACCGTCTAATGGAGAGACTCCTGGGAGAGGTGATGTCAGTACTGCCCTCCCAACTCCGAGAATCTTTAGGGCAAAGCCCTAGAGAACGTCCACAGCCTTCCCTAACACTCCTCATAAGTCCAGCAGCCGAAAACCCTCAGCATGAGGAAGGAGCCCTCCTGTGTTTTAAAACACCCCTTTTAACAACCTTCGAAGCCGCCTCAAAAAAAGCGATCTACGGAACGTGCGTCAAGGTCACGCACAGAAGCTCGCTGGCTGGACTAAAGGACTCAAGGTGGTCAGAGTGGCTGACGCCAGGCTCATCCCCACGAGGACGCTGGAGGTCCCTGTACAAACCGCCCATAGAAAAGCGTACAGCCGATCTACAGTGGCGGATTGTACATGGGGCCGTGGCCACGAACAGACACGTGGCACACATGGACCCCACTAGGGGCACAGAGTGTCTCTTCTGTGGGAGGGAGGAAACAGTAGATCACCTGTTTTTAAAATGTAAAAGATTGGGAGGGCTGTTCACTCTGCTCAAGTCCTGGACTGGGGAGTTAGGAGCGACATGGACAGACAACCTCTACATTCATGGGCCCAAATACAAAACAAAAGATAAATCGGTTATTCTCTTAAACTACCTAATAGGCCAGACAAAACTCTCAATCTGGCTAACGAGGAAAAACTAAATGCAGGGGGGTGGGGGCACACACGATGCTGGGAGAATGCTGGTGGCGTTGGTTAGGGCAAGGCTAAAAGTCGAGTTCGCGTTCCTGAAGATGACCCACAGACTAGTAGAGTTTGACCAGATGTGGGCACAAGGGAACTTTTTATGCTCCGTAGAACGGGAAGTTTTAACTCTTAATGTTTGATGATGTGCGAGACCTCCTATTAATCTTATGCCTGTACCGTCTATTATCTCTTTGTTTGCCAGTTTTCTGTATCATGTGTATTGCTGCACCTATTCATACTTTTTAAACATTGTTTTTAATATACCAGGTTTTACTACTGTACTGTACTGTACATACTCGACCACTTTTAGACTCAACCTTTTTATTGATCTGTTTCTTATTCTGAATCTTACCTTTTAAGTACTCACTGCTAAGCTTTTTCTTATCCCAAAATTTTTGCTTTTTGAAGGGTTTTAGTTAGTTACTTAATTTATTTATTCATTATCTTGTTCTTGGTTTCTTATCTTACCTCAAACCGCTTGCGCTTTTTGTAATTTTTATTTCTATTATATATGAAAAAAATCTTACTATCCAAAAAATGAGCCTTGTGTAAAATAAAGGAACGTTAAAAGTCAAAGTCTCTCTATCTCTCTCCCTCTCTCTCTCTCCATCTCTCTGTCTCTCTCTCTCTCCATCTCTCTGTCTCTCTCTATCCATCTCTCTCTCTCTCAATCTCTCTCTCCATCTCTCTCTCAATCTCTCTCTCCATCTCTCTCTCTCTCAGGTGTCGCATGAAGGGAGATAAATTAAACAAAATGATCGTTACCACCTAAATCTAATTGCTCATTGCAAACTCAAGTACATGGATGTGAGTGTGTGTGTGTGTGCGTGTGTGTGCGTGTGTGTGAGTGTGTGTGAGTGTGTGTGTGTGTGTGAACCTGTTTGCGTTCCTCAGATTGAATGCTAAAGTCACACAGCCCCAAAGGCATCACACAATCAGCACGACGATCTTAATAACTTATTCACTCATGCGTCACACAGACGCACAAACAAATCTGTGTACACACACACACACACACACACACACACACACACACACACACACTCCAATATGAAAACAAACCACAGTTCACCCTGTAACTAGTAAATAACATTAGCTGTAGATTTGTTACCTGTCATGAGAGACGCTAGAATGTTTGGAGATCTCGGAGGTGGGCGGGGCTAACACTGTGAGACGTCGTGGTGGATTGGCTGGGTTCCGCATTCTGATTGGTCGGAGGGTGTTGATGAATTCTCTCTAACAGCAGCTGTGACAGTAGCGCAGGTTTAAGGTCATGAGCTCGAATGTCTCCCTTCTTCCGTCTCTCTTTTTCACACCATCTCTCTCTCTCTCTCTCTCTTCCTCATTGTCTCTCTCGTTTATTGTCTCTCTCTGTCCATCACTGTATTGGTCTCTGTCTCACCCGCAGGGTCTTTCTCTCTATTTGTCTCTCTCTCAGTGTCTCTCAGTGTCTCTCACAACTTTTCTCCTTCACTGTTTCTCTGTCAGTGTCTCAGTCTTGCTCCCTCATCGTTTGCTTATCATTTCTCTCTCTCTCTCTCTCTCTCAGTTTCTCCCCTCTTGTTGTCTTTCTCTCTCTTCTTTTTATTTCTCTTTCCCTTAGTATCTCTGTCTCTCATTGTCTCTCTTACTCACCCTATCTTGTCTCTCACTGACTTTCTCTTCGTCTCACTCCCTCAGTGTCTCTCCCTTTCTCTTTTCCTCACTTCATCTCTCTCCCCCTTTCCTTCTGCATCTGTCCTTTTTGGCTTTTCCCCCTCTCAGTGTCTGATCAACTTTAAACTCTTCATTGTAGCAGGTATTTAGCGAACACTTTCAGCAGAATCAGCCTGTCTGAGAGAAGCTCCGTGGAAAAGAAAAGAAAAGAAAAGAAAAAAAATGAGGGGAAAAAAAACAAACGGTTTAAAATGAAAAAGAAAATACAGTAATATTAGGGTCGGACATATTGAACGGATAAAGGCTTTCATTTAGTGGCGAAATCCCTTCCTTCTGAACGCAGATCCCCGGAAATGATTCCCAGAAGATTCCCAGAGTCGCACACCACCGACGTCTGGAGATGAGACCAGACATCTCACGCCACTGCAGAGACAGAGAGAGAGAGAGAGAGAGAGAGAGAGAGAGAGAGAGATGTGCTTGGCTTGACTAAGGAAAACAGGAACCTAAGTGGGGGGAAAAGTCTGAACTATCAGACAGGAAGTCGGATCAGATCTTCTCTTATGAGGATTTTCTACAATTCTTCTTTTTTTTAAAATCTGCTCCAGACTGGACATGATAGTTTAAGTAACATCTGGTTAAGTAATATGGTTAAGAAAACACACACACACACACACACTGGAGCAGTCCCCACTTGGACAGAACTCTTCCCGTGTAATGCATCCTGGGAAAACGACAGATCTTTAATTCAATTATACCCCGTCTGTCTTTTATCAACCCCCTGTCTGTCTGTCTGTCTGTCTGTCTGTCTCTCTGTCTGTCTGTCTGACTGTCTGTTTATCTGCCTCTCTATCTGTCTCTCTGTCTGTCTGTCTGACTGTCTGTTTATCTGCCTCTCTGTCTGTCTCTCTGTCTGTCTGTCTCTGTCGCTCTCTGACTGACCCTCAGTCTGTCTCTCTTTCTATTTTTCTATGTATCTCTGACTGTCTTTATTTTAAAAGTCTATATTTATGTCTGTGTTTGTCTTCCTCTGTACATCTCTCTCTCTTTTTTCCTTAGCAATGTATCACTTTCAATCTCTCTCTCTCTCTCTCTCTCTCTCTCTCTCTCTGTCATGGGCCCTCTTTGTATCTTTCTCTTTTTTCCGTCACTCTGTATCTTTTTCCGTCTGTTTCTCTCACTGTCTCTCTTTCACTTTCTCATCTTTGTGTGTGTGTGTGTGTGTGTGTGTGTGTGTGTGAGTCACCATAATGTAATTTGCTTAACTTGCCTCATAAGCAAGTGTAGTAGGTAGCAGATTATAATCCGTCAGTCTCCATCTCTCTGTCTCTCACACACACACACACACACACACACACACACACACACACACACACACACACACACACACACACACAATAGATGCCTAAAGACATGCCAGACGCTCATGAATCAGACCAACAGCAGCCGTGAATGACGCGCCTATTAAAGCGTTTATGTAGCCCTGAGGCTAACCTCCGGCTATGAAAGAGAGAGAGAGAGAGAGAGAGAGAAGATAAAAAGCTCCCTATGCTCGTTACTTCACCATCACTTGCTAGTCTGTTTGCTTACCTTAGCAAAAGCCAGCTAATTCACTGCTTGTCAACAAAACTAGCATAACGAACCGGGTTTTTACACTAGCACCTGCGCTTGCTAATTACCTCAGTCTGGATCCTAAACCTACGATTATTCTGCTAATCTGCCTTGATGAGTTAAAGCTAACTGGGTGACTAAAGCTAACTAACCCATGACTAGCACATGAGATTACTAGTTTAGCAGCTTATTCCAGACTCTAGCATGAAAGTGCTCTAGCGATTATTACCGCTCTCTGGAAATAGGTAGCTACGGCTAATAATCCTGCTACGTAGCTAGCATGTAGGTTATTCTCAAGAACCAGTCCAGGAAGGTTTGTCCTAAGCTTAAGGATGATGGAGAACCTTTCTGGGGGGGGGGGTTCTACACAGAGCATTAAACCAGTAAGACCAACTGTAAAAGACTCTGCCATCTTTGTCCATGATGCTTGTTCTGGTGATGATGATGATGATGATGTATAGCAAGAGCTGTTTAGCCATGCTGCTTATGTAGGGAGATGCCTTCTGACTGGATCACCACCTTTTTACTTTGCTCTCTCTCTCTCTCTCACACACACACACACACACACACACACACACACACACACACACACACGCAAGCTTTGTGTGCATGCTTTCCTTTATTTGGCTCGCCTGGTTCGGATTCATCCTGTATTAGAACCATGAATCCATCTGAGATGCGTTACACACATTTCCCAGAAACACGCCTCCGGGCAGCAATGCCGTGTGTCTGAACGTGTGTGTGTGTGTGTGTGTGTGTGTGTTTGAGAGAGAGAGAGAGAGAGAGAGAGAGAGAGACACAGAGTCTCAATAAGACCAGCCAGCTTATAAGGTCATGTGACCTCTCGCAGGAAACAGCCAATTGAGGACGATGTGACCAATCCTTGTGCTCGGAAACACGTTCATTTGCATAATCAGAACACTCTGGACGCCGCGGGCGAACTTCCGAACATCAACACACACACAAAACGTCCAATATATAAAACTCTTCCCGATTACTAACGGTTTAGAAATGTTGCGAAGCATATTGGAAACAGCACCGCGCTGGTAAAAACAAAACGGCAACGATGTTCCTCTGGAGGCGAGTACGACGGATCCATCGAGAAGCGTTGCGCGTTAGCTTTGATGCCGTTGCTGCTAAGCAGCGGAAAAATTACAGCTAGCATTGTAGTTGTGTTTTAAATAATCTATAAATTATACGTTTGATTAAAAAAAAAGTTACACAAGTAACTCCAACATTACACAAGTAATGGGTGTGGCCTAAATCTAAAGGCGGGACTATGGTTGACAGGATTTGGATGAAGTTATGTAGTTTCTGTTTGAATCATCATATATTTATTTTTTGTTAAACCAAAAGCTACGAGCTTCCTCTAAGTATTAGCTACATTAGATATGTACAGTATTGTCCATAGAAGTAAGTGTGTGTGTGTGTGTGTGTGTGTGTGTGAGGGCCTCCCAGGATCGGTGTTTTATTGAAACCGCGTCTTTAATAACGCAGCTGCACATCAGTCGTGTTTCGCATTTCGTTCCTTTTAGAAGCTGACAGAATAAATAAAAGACGATAATCTGATATTCTCTCTCAAACATACTTCGCTCTTGCTTGCTCTTTCTCTCTCTTTCTCACACACACACACACACACGTTCATCCTCATTCACCAGCAGGTTTTATCATCAGGACATCAAACGAATGATTTCACACCAAAATTCTGTGGAAGGTTGGGGCGCTGTGCCGCCTGAGACGCAGACAAATGCAGTGATAATGAAGTGAGCGACAGCCTCGGGGCTCAAACACTTACGGGAGAAACACTCCGAGAGCGGCGCGCGCTCGCTACACTCCTTTAACTACGGCACTGAGGTGCCAATATTTTTTATTATCATTCTATTCAGAACGCTTTTGTTTCACTCAGAGGTTGTCAAACGAATTTTTATAAATATCTAAAATCAGACACAGAGAATCTTTTATTGTTTTGTCCCCTCAGCTTTTTCTGCCAACCTCAGTTATTACATGCTTCTCAGATAGTAATAAGACTGTAATAACTGTTTCTCTACTGACTAAAGTTACATAAAAGTACCTCACATAAAAACCTAGCTGTCACTCTCATTTTTAAAAATAACATTTAAATATAATATGTAATTATTTTGTGATCAATAAAGTGTCGATCCATCCATCCATCCATCCATCCATCTATCTATCCATCCATCCATCCATCCATCCATCCATCCATCCATCCATCCATCCATCCATCCATCCATCTATCTATCTATCTATCCTTCCATCCATCCATCCATCTATTCATCTATCTATCTATCTATCTATCTATCTATCTATCTATCTATCTATCTATCTATCCTTCCATCCATCCATCTATTCATCTATCTATCTATCTATCTATCTATACATCCTTCCATACATCTATCTATCTGTCTGTCTGTCTGTCTATCTATCTATCTATCTATCTATCCATCCATCCATCCATCCATCCATCCATCCATCCATCCATCCATCTATCTATCTATCTATCTATCTATCTATCTATCCATCTATCCATCCATCCAT
>CM060107.1:53526717-53556717 GCA_030522415.1 Channallabes apus | reverse complement strand
ACAAACCATGATTGATTAGAGCCCATTCAAAGCTCAAGACATATGATATACGTACAGTATGATGTGTATGATGCTGCCACCACCATGCTTCACCCTGCTTATTATCTTCTTCGGATGATCTTGTTTTTGTGACAAACATATCTTTTAGAATTGCCCGACCCAAGAAAACAAAGTTCTCGCATTCTCTCAGCAGACAGTAATTTGGAGGGTTGCCATGTTCTTGGGAATGTCCCTCTTTACCTGCCCGATTACCTCCACCTGTTTATGATGGTCTATGATGGTCTTCATGGTGTTTCAAATCTAATTTAATTGTACCTTCTTCTTGATCGCCGCATGACAACAGTGAAATCTTCTACAGACTTTGTCATCAGATGAAACATGAATGTTCTCAATCAGGCCTTTACCATCTTTAATCACAATCACTTCAGGTGTGTCATATTTACTAAAGTTGTCAACCAGGACTGGAATTTCCGGTGAATGAATGCGTAAAACTGATTGACATTTATAGAAGATTGCAAGCATAGTACAGTGATGAGACGTATAGCTGATCCGGACCGAGGTGGATCGGAGCCCAGTATATTCCTTCCTGTGAACATTCAGTCAATGGAATGTTTGATCCTTGAAGAAGAGACACATCTGTCTGTGTGGAATTGTAAACACAATCATTCACCAACACCTATTGCACATTACAGAAACTCAACAATAAACAAGTCCCGCTTTGACTTTAACACCACTTTTGCAGTTTGGTGTTTGTTTTTTTTATTTATGTAAATTTTTAAAAATAAATTTGTTCGTTTATCAGAAATAGAGCTTTCGGGTTTATAGGAGAAATCGGAACGCTCTCATTAATTATTAAATAGCTCTCTAACTGGACATTTATACCTGGACATATTTGGATAAAATACAAACACTATGTTTCCTTCTTAAGGACCTCCTAATCATTTTCGCTTCAGCTGGGTGAAGAAGCCGCCACATGACCTCTGCAAACAAGGAAATGCACTGCGTTCATGACATTTAGTCCTCATCGTCATGATGACTTACTGTCCTGGAACCAGAGAAAAGGACAATTACACACTGTAATAATTACCCTGTTAACATGAATATGAGTGTGACTGTGTGAGGTTGTGTACTTTTAAACCTATAGTTAATCTGGGGTTCAAAAAAATCTTCAATGTTTAATAGATTGTTAAACATATTGAACACGATCTGTACACATTCTCAGGGACACTCATGTAAAAAATGCAGTTAGCTCATTTCTATATATATATATATATTAATATAATTAAAAATATACGTTATAATTAGCAATTCATTCTTGTTCATAGGCAATAGCCAATTCCTGACGTCTGGCTTCATTGCTATTGAAAAATGGCTTTATTGCTACTAAACCCCTCACTATGTTTACAACTAGCCCGGCTACACACAGATAGGCATACTGTAGGAATTTAATCTGTTCCAGAGGCGAGTTCTTCATAGGAAACAACCATCCAAAAACATTAACATTATTACCAGTTTCCAATATTATAATCATAATTTGGAATCTAAAAACAATCACCAACATTTAGAATACAAAGGATAATAAGGAAACTCACTTCGCTTGACTTTCCCCCGATGCAAAAAAGTTTTGAACAGCTCCCAGATGTACACGCGATCAGCACAGTTGCTTGTACAGTATGCCAAAAATATTTCACATGACGTGGCAAACTATGTAGCTGAACACATAGCTGAACATTACATCATGTAATTAAAAGCAGGTTGTTCTTGCTACAAAGTGTTTGGGAACTACTGATGAATTTGAACACCAGCATTACTACACAAATCTAACTTCAGGTTAATTAACTGTATGGCAAGTGCAGTGGAAATACTGTGGAAAAATTCTTGTGTAGCCAAAAAATTTACTTAAGTAAAAAGTCGCTGTACTTCAAAATAATATTACTCAAGTAGAAGTAAAAAGTAGTCATCGAAAATTTTACTCAACAAAAAAGTAAAAAAAGTATTCAGTGAAAAGACTACTCAGTACTGAGTAACTGTTTTAATCGTAATATAATTATATATTATTATAATAATGATATTAAATATAATATATAATTAGAATAATTATATATGCTAATATTGAAACAGCTAAACTAACCGTGACATGTTTCCTGAGGTTGTTATATGCTGAAATGTCGGTTTGACAGAGAAAACACCGCAGTATGAAACTGTTCTTCTCTGTATTTTTTTAATTTTATTTATAAATTTAGTCCTGTCCAATTCTTTTCCCCCGATTTTCTCCCTAATTTAGTCGTGTCCAATTCCTCCCTGTCACTAGGGGGCTCCCACATTAAGGCTACTACTACCACTCAGCCGGGAGGGCCGAAGACTATCACGTTTCCTCCGGACTACGTGACGCCAGCCGACCGCATCTTTTCGAAACTGCTCGCTCACGCATTGTTGGGGGCGTCGTAACACACTCGAGGCCAGCGCTATCCGCTCCCTCCGCATGCGCGAGCTCGCAGACGCCCTGAATGGCGTAGAGCCGTGCAATTAATGTGGGAGCACTAATACCTCCCCCGCTGAGAGAGATCGGCCAATTTAGCTCTCTCGAGGCCTCCGGCTGTGAGAGGTTACAACATCACCCGGGGTTCAAACCTGCGATCTCCGGGTGATAGGGCAAGCGCTTTAACCTACTGCGCCACTCGGAGGCCTGTTCTTCTGTGTTTAAGCGCTGTTCATCCTCTTCTGTTGTAGCATTGGAGACAGACGCCTCTCCCACTTTTATGTTTTCATTCTACTTGTCTACCACGGCTGAAGATTTTTTCTCCCGCTATGCTACCAGGTTGAGTGTGGTCATGTGACTACATGTGATTATTGTTACTGCTGCTGATTGGTCAAAAGGAGTCACATGATTATTGTTGCTACGTCGGATCGGTGAAACAGACGTGAGGTAGATCCACCGGCTGCATGTGTAGGATAAATCGTAAGAAAAGTAACGAGTCGAGTTTAGCTGAGTAAGAGTTTCTTCTTCACAAACTCAAGTCAAAGTAAAATGTATGTTGCAGTAAAACTACTCATAGAAGTAATAATTTTTTTTTCAAAAAGTTACTCAAGTAAATGTAACATATTACCCACTTCTGGAAATCGAGTAGTTAACGTGTTAAAATTCATAAAAACTTTATAATGTGTATTTATATACCATTAATTAACTAATATAAATTTTGCTCAAACTAAATTGAGGCTAAAACCTTTGTTTAACTCTGATAGGTCAGGCTATTTAAGGGGCGGGAGCTTGCTACCTAATATAAATACTCATTTTAGTAATTTTTCTTCACCTATAGCTAATGTTAACATTAAAATAAATGGTTATGACTGAGTTAGATAGTGTGATTTAAGCTCCGCCCCCTAATTTGAAATCCTGCTAATTTAGCATCAGTCTAGTTAGCTATTTGGCTTGTTATTGTCTGCTATTATGTTGTATGTATAAGAAATCACTCTGATTCGCTCTGTGTGTGTGTGTGTGTGTGTGTGTGTGTGTGTGTGTGTGTGTGTGTGTGTGAGAGAGAGAGAGAGAAGGAGATCGAGCTTGCTCTACTCTTTATCTCACAGTGTTCACTTATCTCTCTTCCGCCGCAGCTGTCTCTTATCGCCAAGCATGACGTCCTCACAGGACAGAGTGACCCTGCGCTTGATTTTTTTTCGTCACGGCTGATTGTGGCGCGGCTCCTGATGTGAAAAGCTTGTTTAGTGAGACGGAAAAGATGACAGGGACACAGGCTCTATTAGTGCTGCTAATTTGACTCAGACTGCCTAAACCATCCTCGCTCTCTTCTTCTTCTTCTTCTTCTTCTTCTTCTTCTTCTTCTCACCTTCCATTTCAAGAGGACAGCTCATAGAGGACAGCTGCTCACAGTGGTGTAAAACAAAACAAAAAACAGCTAGCTAGCTTTTAGCAATGTGGCTCGATTGACGCTAGTTAGCATGCTTTTGCTGTGCCGCAACAGGTATCTGTGGGCTAACAGCGCGGAGCTTATGCTACCTTAGGCTTCACCACTTACGTACAAATCTATTTACCACAAAATCGTTACCACAAAAACAGTTTTAATTCTGTTATGAGAAAGTCACCTACCTCATCTTCTTAATGTGTTGAGTTTTCTAGTTTATAGCTATTCCCTTACAAATAACTGCAGTTTCTTGGGGGAAAAAAAATGCAGTTTTACTGCAGTAACAGTGCAAGTACAATTCAGTACGATGCAGTTGGAATGCAGTTGTATTAAAATATGATTATGTAACTTTGTTAGTTGTTGAGCAGTTCATTGCTAAAATAACCTTTTATCAAAGTAATAAACTGCAGTTATTCTGCACTGAGGTCCTTTAGTCCTGTACTGGCTTTGTTCACTTGGCCTCCAAATTTCAGTTCATTCCAGTTGCACTGCAATTCAATATTAGTCACGTGGGTTTAATCTTATGGCTGATCAGTGTAATTTTACACATATTTATATATACACAACTAAAATATATATACAAGAATAATAAACACAAATGTATCATATAAAATCAAAAACAGGTAAGAAACGCTTGTGAAAACTGCACTCTGGTTTCTATGCCTAAATAAAAACAATAATTCTTGGGCTACATTAAAAACTCCATATTCTTTACATATTTATAATACTTGCACTTAAAAAATAAACACTGTATATTAGATGTTTTACTTCATAACACTCAATCACATTCATATAGTTTTGGCAAAAGCAAAACACCTGAATAATTCAGACTCCTCTTGACTTTAATGCACTTGTTTGTTACAGTGGGTGGAAGAACTGCGTTACAGTTTGAAGAAAACTTGATATTCAGCAAGTGCGAATTAATTTGTATATTAATAATTAATTAGATTTTATTTTAGCAACTTTGTTTTCCGATATTTACCAATAAATGGTAAATCTTGCATATTTCATGTCATGGTCATATGTGGAGTATAGAACTCCAGCACACACGAAACGCTGCAAAATTTTGTCCGATTTCGATGTATTCAGAATGTTGTTTTATTGACCAGTTTGCCTTTAAGATTGTGGTTAGAGATTCCTAATTTCTTTGGCCATTGAGGAGTAAAGGAAATAGCAACCTCTATTCAGATGTTCTGAAATGTTGCACTCTGTATCACATATGAGGAAGATCACAGTTTCAAGGTACAGTATGCACCAAGGTTGGGATTCAAACAGTAATGATGTACTTGCCCGCTAGTGGTGTCAAAAGCATGATTGGATAGTTTGAAGAGGTTAATCTATTGTCTGGGAGAAACCTTTTAAGTAAAGTCAGTAAGTCCTGACATCCTGATTTTGTCACAAGGTGCCACGGTACATAACCCAGAAGTGCTGTCATGCTCTCTCCTTTGGTGAGTTTGGCTCAAGGGTACGGAGGTTGCTCACCATTCAGCATGGAATGAGTAGCTCGGACAGGTCCATTTACAGGAAGTTATGATACAAAGAAAGAATTAGCCATGAAGGCATTTCTCAGGAAAAGGTCTTGTAAAGCATTTTTTTTCCAAATGTAGCTTTTCAAGAGCAAAAATACAGAGTAATAGAATTTGTGTAGCTAGCCCTATATAGGCCATGACTACTGTAATTACTGTATTACTGTAGTGTACATTAGGAATGCAACTAATGCTTATTTTGACAGATGATTAATCAATCGATTATTGAAACAGTTAATTGGATAATCAGATTATAGATTGACCCATCAGCTTTTAAATTTGACTTGAGGCTGTTATGAAGAATTCAATCAAAAATACAGTGGAACCTTGGTTCATAAATGCACCAGGGTACGACCCAATTGGTTTACGACCAAAACAATTAGCCTACAATTTGTGTCTGTTCATGAACTCAACCTCGGAACACGACCCATAAACTTCCAGCCCAAGCTGCTGCTATCAGCAGGCCTGGTTTGACTGGACTGGTATATGAAGTACCCATTAAACATTTTTTGTTTCTCTCTGCTTTATGACAGAGATGCATAATCTTGTGCATGATACAATAAAATAAAAAAAAGTGTTGTGGGACATTTGAAGAAGCACCTGGTACAGGTCAGACAGTGTACTTCAGATTCTTCTTCGGAGGACACAAATTAATTTCTCGTTGTGGTATTCGGCCGTGAATTATTGGCAACAAGGTCTTTACGTGGCCGCAAAGTCACAAACTCGGCATGTGACATCAAGGAGGTCCTCGCAAGCAAACAAATAGCAGCTGTGATAGGTAAGAAACAATGGTTTTTGTTTCTCCTGCATTAACTTTGCATTAATATGCTTGAATTACATTTTCATTTGATATACAGTATACAACCACAGTAAATTGTATTGCCGAAAATTTCAAGCATTATAAATGCTGTAAGAATTATTTCCATTCAGACCAAATTGCAATGCAGAAAAATAAAACAATAATAAATTATTGCAATAAGGTTTTGTTCAGCTTATGTAATTTAATATGCTATTTTGCTTTGAGGAATTTTGGCACTCTGCCATACTTCCATAGATTAGTGATATTTAAACTTACAGTACATTTAAGATTTCTCAATAAGTGTTGGTAAAAAGGAGCACCTGTAGATTTTCCTATATTTTATGAGATGGTAGAATTTTGCTTGATTATATATATTGAATGGTCCCATTTTGATTATTGAACTGTTTGTTCTACTGTTTCAGCACATGTAAGGAAAATGTACAAAGTGCAGCCATCAGCCATGGAGAATCTTTTAGTTGTTGTTTCGTTGTTTGATTTTTGCCGTTTGATGTTGTTGTTTCTGATCGTCCCATAGCAAATCGAGATTGATATTGATATTGTTAAATGTGTATTGTTAAATATTGATATTGTTATGTGATTTTGTATTGTCCTAATATGTTTTTGTTATTTAATTTAATTAATTAAATCACTTGAATTGCAATATCTTTGTTGTTATGCGTTTGTTAACCATTTAATATTAACAGTAGTTATTGCAGCAGTACTACAGTATTAATAAAAAAGTGTTTTCATGTCCAAATCACTGCGTTTCCTGCATATGTACTGCATATGTAAAAAACTGCAGATTCGACACTAGAAAACTGCAGTTTTTTTTGTTAAACAGAATTGAAGCAGTTGTTTCGGTGTAACACTGAGGTAACTTTCATGTAACAAAATAAAAAAAACAAACAAACCAAACAATTACAACAAAGGTTTTTGTGATTATGATTTTATGGTAAACAGATCTGAGACCGTCGGTGGGATCCGATGGTCTGCCGCGGCGAGTGCTTAGCGGTAGCATCTGAAAAAAAGTTTTAGCTTGTTAGCTCGGTACAGTACAGGTAATAATGGTTTATTATAAAGTTGGCTGAAACTTTCTTTCCGGTGCATTACACTGACATGGTTCTCATCTCAGTCGACACACAGATATCAAAAAAACCTAGCTAGCCTCGTACAGTAGTTAGCTAGCCGTTATCGCACTAGCATTAAGTATTCTGTATGATGAAATTAATGGGTATTTAGTTATAACGTTACTGATATGATTTTTTTTTTAGTGGCGTTGAATCATTTCAATGAATGATGATTAATACAAACACACACACACACACACATTAGAGATGTTTGATCAAGAATGAACCTTTTACGACAAAAGCTAGCTATATAGAGCGTCGAGCCAGATTTAGCTAATGTAGTAATTTTCTTTAAACTAGCATAGTGTTTCTTGAAACAGTTTGTTAAACTGCACTAATGATCGATTCCTCTTTCTTTTTATCTTTTCTTCTGTTTTTTCACCCTTCCTCCACACACACACACACACACACACACACACACACACACACACACACACACACACGCGCGCGCGTGCACCCTCAGGGCGGAGTGTTATGTAAAACACATTTATTTTTAATGGATTTTTTAATGATTTCTTAGCCAGCCTATTAATACAGGCATTAATTATGTGACGATGGCAAGAGAGCGAGCGAGCGAGAGGCCGTAATCCTGTCCTAAAGCCACATACCCGCATCCAAATCCAGCACGGTCCTCTCTCCGTCTCTCTCGATCTCACACACACACACACACACACACACACACACACACACACTATATACTGTACACACACACATACACACACATTCACACACACTATATACTGTACACACACACACACGCACACACACACACATGCTATGTAAGTTAAACATTTATACAGGTGCACAAACATATCAAACATATCTTACTATGCACAGAACGCAATAGATTTATGCTTTTTATTTTATTCTGTCTGTCCTCTGTCTCGCACTGACACACACACACACACACACACACACGCTCGCATGCACGCAGACATAACCTAGCCTTAGGGCGGGTACTTTAAAGCCAGATGAATAGTGGGAGTTGTGGGGATAATCCTGGTGGAGAAGAGAAGCACTCACAGATCCACCCTGCAGGCACACACACACACACACACACACACGCACACACACACGCATACACACAAACCAACCTTGCGGCTCTGGCCTTGGCTGTCTCATGCAGCCTGGCCCGGGTAGTGATACATAGAGGAGCAAAATGAGTGTGCGCATGTCTGTGTGTGCATTCGTATGTGTGTGTGTGTGTATGTGTGTGTATGTGCACACACACCCGATCTGCTCATGGGAGGACAAGGACGTACCACCGTGCCCAAGTGAGACGCACACACGCTGCTTAGGAGGTAACGGATTTACACCCCTGTGCTCGGAGACAGAAGCGGGAAAAGTGTTAATTACCGTTAGCCTTTCAATGCTAATTAAATGTTTCAGTTAATTGTGTGTGTGTGTTGCCAAAAAATTCCTGCCGTTAATCGGTGGAGAGAGAGAGAGAGAGAGAGGTGGGGGGGGGAGTCGCTCAGCAGCGTGAAATCATAGATTTGAGAAGTGACACACACACACACACACACACACACACACACAAAACAAACTGACGAACAGCTTTAGCTAAACATCATGAATAAAACTCCCGAGAGACAAACTTAAATTTTTTGAATTCTCTTCAGTTCATTTTTTACATTTTCAATTATTTCATTGAAAATTTCATTGAAATTACAGAAATAATTTTTTTTTATTGATATCGAGTGCTACGAGATCCTACAGTAGCTTGTGTTGTCAAAGGTATGAAAGACAGGAAGTGCATTAGCTCTGAGTGAAACCGCTACAGCTAGCGGGTAGGTGTACAGTACAGTAGGAATGTTTTATATTTATTGTCAGTCACAGCTTTATAAGAAAAAGGAAGAATACAAGGAGGAGACGAAGCAAACATTAAGTGGGAAGAGGTGGAGCTGATCTTATAATGAAATACGTGAGTTTGCATCTTCTCCCCGTGCTTGGTGGGTTTCCTCCGGGTACTCGGGTTTCCTCCCACAGTCCAAAGACATGCAGCTTACGCTACTCAATGGTGTTCACAAATTGCCCGTAGTGAGTTATAATCAGGCATCGAGCTGGATTAATACTGACAGGGTGGACAGTAACTGTCTCCTGATGTCCCGGACAGCATGTGGATGGACCAAAACAACACACTGTGTTCTAAATTATTACACAAATGATATCTTTCTCTGATTTTCATAATTAGTAAATGCAAATGACAGTCAGTATCATTTTCAAGTCATCAACTATTAGGGTATAATTAAACTTATTATTTAACAAACCTCCTAATGATAATATTTATTTTAAAAAATTAAAAACTGAAAACGCACTGTTCCAAATTATTCTGCACAACAGAGTTAAAACATTTTATACAGTAGGTTGTAAAGAACTGAAAATGGGCTTTCGAGGTCATATTTACTGAAATCAAAACTATTTCAATCAGAAACATCCTAACATGTTACATCTTAACATAGGACCCCTTCTTTCATATCACCTTCACAATTCTTGCATCCATCGAACTTGTGAGTTTTTGGACAGTTTCTGCTTGAGTTTCTTTGCAGGATGTCAGAATAGCCTCCCAGAGCTGCTGCTTTGATGTGAGCTGCCTCCTATCCTAGATCTTTTGCTTGAGGATTCTCCAAAAGTTCTCAATGGGGTTGAGGTCAGGGGAGGATGGTGGCCACACCATGAGTTTCTCATCTTTTATTCCCATAGCAGCCAATGACACAGAGGTATTCTTTGCAGCATGAGATGGTGCATTGTCGTGCATGAAGATGATTTTGTTACGGAAGCCACGGTTCTTCTTTTTGTACCATGGAAGAAAGTGGTCAGTCAATATACTTTGCCGAGGTCATTTTCACACCTTCAGGGACCCTACAGGGGCCGACCAGCTCTCTCCCCATGATTCCGGCCCAAAACACATGACTCCGACACCTCCTAGTTGAGCCTTGTTGGGACATGATGACCATCCACTACTCCATCCATCTGGACCATCCAGGGTTGAACGACACTCATCAGTAAACAAGACTGTTTAAAAACTTGTCTTCATGTACGCCTGGACCCACTGCAACCGTTTCTGCTTGTGAGCATTGATTAGGGGATATTCGATGCTTTTCGGCAGCAGAGATCCTTTTTCTTTCCCATATTGCTTGAAACCTGTGGCCTGCTTAATAATGTGGAACAACCTTCTTCAGTACTTTTCCTTTAATTGGCCTCATCTGGCAAACTAATTATCACACGTGTCTGAGATTCATTTCAGTGATCCAAAGAGCCCTGAGACACGACACCATCCATGAGTTTAATTTAAAAACTAAACATTTAATGTTTATGACACTTACATCCAATTTGCATAATAATGTGGAACTCGGTGTAGTAGTAGAAGATTTAGTAATGTTAGTAACAGTAGTTCTCCTAGTTGTAGTAATTGTAGTGATAGGAGGTCTATAGTACTAGTACTTGTAGTAGTTGCAATAGTAGTACGTACTGTATACTGTAAGTGTAAAAGCATCTTCTAATAAACAAATTCTCTAAAATCCTATTTTACAAAATTATTGCACATTAGTGATGCATTTTGTTTTTCGTAAATTTGTTCCCCGACAGATTACTTAAAGACTTTAATACTCATTTTAATTATTTACCCAATTTCAGACAGACCCAAGATGCACGATTTTTCTAGCTGGAAGGAAAGCTCTATGTGTGTGTGTGTGTGTGTGTGTGTGAATGATGGACATGCCTCCTATCTGAGTATGTAAATGAGGCGCTGGCAGAGCGGCGTTAATCCCGCCCCCTGGGGTGTTTCCTGTCGGGATCAGGAAGTAGCAAAAAAGAAAGGAAAAAAAAACACTAAAAATCAGCGATTCTGCCCAAGTACCGCAGGGCCTGCTGTCAACTCTCTCTCTCTCTCTCTCTCGCTGTCTTGTTCTCTCTTTCTGTCTTGCACACACACACACACACACTCACACACACACACAGTTCACATCATTATGAACTGCAAGCCTGTGTTGGATTTGTGTGTAGTTGTGGATCAGAACATGTGACTTACACCACAGAGCTGTAGACTGATGGATTCTGATTGGTTAAAGTGGAAGGAGTCTCCGGTGTCAGCGGTTTTATTTCAGACAGAGTCGTCTATCATGTCTGGTTGTAAATAAACACTGCGCTGTTATTTATTGGGTGTAGAAGACGTCCAGTGCTGGCTTTCACACCTGAATTCTTAACGCTTCCTCCCATGTTTGTGTATTTGATGTTTTTGCCTAACATGATGGGTTGCCACGGTAACCATATGCGTGGTTACCCCCCAAAAAAGTCATGATACCGCACTAACGCTTCAGCACAAAAGGAAATGAATACAGATGAGCTCATGATCGATGGGGGAGATCTTAAGTTCTTGTGTGTGTGTGTGTGTGTGTGATAGAGTGGAATAATCTGCCCTACAGGTATTAGCAATCATATTAATCATCCATAATAATGTGGTGAAAATCGATCTGTCATAGTCTTTACAGCCTTTCAGTCAGGCTCACAAGCCGCACACACACACACACACACACACACACACACACACACACACACACACACACACACACACACACACACACACACACGTCATTCAGGATCAAAACAGTCAACCCGCAGCAATTATCTTTGCTACATTCAAAGTTCACCAGGTGTGTGTATGTATGTGTGTGTGTGTGTGTGTGTGTGTGTGTGTGTGTGTGTGTGTGTGTGTGTGTGTTTCATACGCTTTTGTTCTTTCAAATCCTGACATGATGGCTCACCTCCGGGAAACTGATCTGAGCCTGAGAAATTCCTAAGCCAAGCACTTTATACACACACACACACACGCACAGAGTGTGAAGCATTGTATAACGTTATAAAGTGTGTGTAACTCAAAGCCTGTCCTCGCTGCGCTGAAAAACACAATCAGGAAAAAAAAACAAAAAATGTATAATTGCATAAAGAAAAAAAATTATAATAATTCAACTTTGATGTTGTTTTGTTTGATGGTTAAAGCCTGAGTCTCATCACGTTTTTTCCATTTGAAACCGCACATGTCCTCGAACTAAGTCAGAGTTAAACTCCATGAAGAAAAAAACAAGAAACAAAGACCTCAGTTTTCAATATTGTTCATTTGGAGGAAAAAAATGATTAGAACAAAAGATAAAAGTGCGTTGTTGAAGGCTGAGGAAATTTAACAGCATGGTTCAATTTCCTGAAAGCGTACTATTTACTGAAGTAGCTGTTACAGTATGTCGGAATAAAACGCTCGGTGTGATGCTGTTCGAGGAAAACAATCAACCATGAGGTTGTGTGATGACTTGTTTTTATCCATTTCCAGCTATACTGTATGTAGCCTTAGCTGGATCTCTCTCTCCTTCTCTGTCTTACTTAACTTCAAATAATCTACAACTATATGGTTTTCTTTGTCCTTGTCAATCAGCTGTCGCTATAGAAACCATACGTCCAAAACACAGTATTGGTGCTGATTATATATTTTTTATGTTATACATTTAATGAAGTTTATGCAACCTGTAAGTGACTACAGTAATCTCGCTTCCCTAAAAATTTCAAGTCATTTTGGAGAGCTGGTTTTATACAGTATGAGCCCCAAAAATTCAGCGTTATACCGTCTCGCTTCAAACAATAATCATTTAAAATGCAAATTATTCATATTTCTTCATGAGTATTGATACTCAAATTGGTGTAAGCTTCTAGAACCAAATGACCTGTAAAAATATTGGCTTTATTTAAAGCATTCCATGCAAAATTTATTATTTCTTCCCCAAAAAATCTGTAGCGTCCGTAACCATGTCCAATTTATGTTGCAATATCTAAACAATTTAGAATTTTAGAATAAATCCACTTGTTCAGGTTTATGTCTTTTCATGTGAAATCTAAATTGGCTTCATCTGAATGACAGTTAAGAACATTGAAAGATTTCATTTAAAAAAACATTATGGACTCTCCACCTACAGGTAAGACACTTTTTAGCAGGAATACCATGTTTTACTGTAATGAATAACCATCAGAATGAGCACTTAGATGGATATTTTATTCCTCCTGATGAAAATGTCAGATATAAACATGTGTTGTAATCATTGTTAATCAGAAAGCAGAATAACCAAACTTGAAATCAAACTGTACTCTGATTCAAACGCAAGTCGCAGAGGTACGTGGTGGCAAGTCGCAGAGGTACGTGGTGGCAAGTCGCAGAGGTACGTGGTGGCAAGTCGCAGAGGTACGTGGTGGCAAGTCGCAGAGGTACGTGGTGGCAAGTCGCAGAGGTACGTGGTGGCAAGTCGCAGAGGTACGTGGTGGCAAGTCGCAGAGGTACGTGGTGGCAACACAGCATAGATCAATTGCGATTAAAAAAACATGCTTTTACGGAACCTTGCTGGTGTGTGCTAACCAGGAGGCTTCAGACATCAAGCGGTGGATTTGGGTTTTTGTATATGGCAGAACAAAAGTTATCATTACTTTTATAATTTATATTGTGTTGATTTTGCCACAACTTTGATTTGAGCACATTAATATTTTGTTCATGTTCATCGAAACAAATGAAATCAACAATAAAAACTTATAAGGATGTTTGTCTGTGTTATTTCTTTGCCTATGTGCCACATTATTTTAAATTTTTTGCTTAGTCATGTTTGTATAGTGGGTTAAAACGAAATAAAATTCAGTTCATCATATTGCCCAGGTTGTGTTAAAAACGATACGTCACTCTGTAATGCACAATCCTTAGCCTTGTATATGTTTACTAAAAAAACAGCAAAAACAAATAATGACTAAAATGCTCTGAGCTTTAAGGGCTACGAGTGTAACGTGTCGTTTGTTAATACTGGATCGCTGTTGAACCGTTCCTGGTCCGGTCGGTCATCGCCGTGGTGTTCGAGTAGAAACATGGCGTGATATCGCAGACGGAACTTCTCCACTTAACAAGTTTTTGTTTTCTTTCAAAACGAAACTCAAATCTCTGACACGGCTTCGCCTCTCATTCCGTTTCATTTTCTCACAGTGTGAGGGAAAATCTGGCAACCGAACTCAGCTTCTGAGCCATCTGGACCGCTTCTTTCTGCTTTTTAGCGCTGATGCTGAGGGGGTGGAAAAGTTTGTGTGTGTGTGTGTGTGTGTGGAGACACAGAAAGAGAGAGAGAGAGAGAGAGAGACGGCTCTCAGGTTTAAAGCTCTAGAGTCCTCTCTGGACTCCAGATCAGACGCGCTAACCCCCGCCCCCGCTCCACTGCCCCGGGACACGCAGCCAATCAGAGGCCTTGGAACCACCTGTGGTCACCGTGGAGACCGCCCTGCAGCCACCTTTTAATGAAGCCCTAGAGAAGGGCATTGTGGGAGCTCGGGCTGAGTGAGTGGGCGCTCGGGCTTCGCATCTGATCCGACACAGCGCATGGCATAAATGTGTAATTGTGTGAATGAATGCATGAGATATGGTGTGTGTGTGTGTGTGTGTGTGTGTGTGAGAACTTATTTGTGTTTCGTGTCTTGATCCACTTCTATCTTTCTTTGTTGCTTACTTAATCATCGTCTCTCTTTGTGTGTGTGTGTGTGTGTGTGTGTGTGTGTGTTTGCACATCTCTCCAGGTGAATACCCTTAGGTTTTGGATAGAGGTGTCACTCATCTGATCAAATTAACCTGTCATAGACTCACCTTAACCACAGTTTTAAACACACACACACACACACACACACACACACACACACACACACACACACACACAAGTCTATAATATCACAAGTCATAATGTATATGAGTATATAATAATATACTTATAACTGTATTGTTACACTTCCTGTTAGAAAACACCTAAAAAAATAAGTAAATCTTTATATTTTTGAATTAAAACATATTTCATTTTGAAAAATCACACTTCAAATTAAATCACACACATATATATATAACTATACACAGCGAATTGCTATTATAACCAGCTGAAGAGTAGAAACTAACATTTACACTAAAATATTAAAATTACTTTAGACAAATAAAAATGAGGGTAAAATTTAGAGAAAATGTAAAGAATAATAAAATTCAGAATTTGTTTTGTAATTTCTTAAGTTTGCCAAACGCAAGCCTTCATGATTTACTTCCTCATAAGTATATATTAGCAAATCACATTGAAGGTTTTTTTTTTTTTTTTTACAAAACACATTTTTCTGTATGAATGTCATACAGCTGTACAAATTAAATGTAAATTATATTAATACATTAATCTTATGTAATATATGTGCTCTTGTTTCTGTTAACTTTATAAATAATTGTCAGTGCTTGGAGTTTTTATTAGTCTTCTTTTAATACTGAGAATATAATACATAATAGACATAATATATTGAAAACATTTAAAAATTTATTTTTTCTTTAACCTAAATATTTTGTAGCTTATTTTTTTTAAATATTTTTTATTTATTATTAATGACAAATTCGTATTCACTTTCATATCTGTTTTGTTTGTTTGTCTATTTATTCATATGGTAGACTTTTCTTTTTTGATAAACCAATAAAAAGTAGATAATTATGAGTTTTAACATTGAATATTTAGTTTAGCACATAATATTGTACGGGAATATATGGATTAAAACTAATAAAATTGTTAAATTGTATGTTTACAGTATTGTTTTTTTTCATTGTTTATTTATAAATTTCATTTATTTACACTCTGGCATTTTTGTTTCTATTGGAGCAAATTTTCCTTATTTAAATTCTGTGCTTTCACTATTGCTAAATTTGCTTAAAGCTTGAAGAAAACCGACGAAGTATTTACGTGTTATTTCAGTGTTGCTTAAGCATTATTTAAATGTTAAAGCATCCCATAAATCACTCCACTGTTTAATTGAAATGATTTATTTATTTGCAACAGTAATGCATTTTCATTTTGTTTATATAACAACCTGGCCTAAAGGGTTATTCGTGATCGTTGTCATAGATACACAGTATCGCGGGCGCCTAGTTAGCACTGGGGTTAAATTATTTGACTAGATAGATGTTGTAAATAAATAAATAAATAAATAAATAAATAGATAAAAAGATGTCTGGCATGCAATCAGGACGTACTCTGCAGCCGTTATATAAAATATTAGTCTTATGCTAGAATTATTATTTATATTCCTGGTTTTTATGTTGTTGATCTTTGATTAATAACTAAATATTTTCTTGCTTGTTTTTTATTCATTTATTTAATTGAATTATGTTTATCAAGCAACTGCAAACTGGAGAATTGTCAGATTGAGCACGGATTAACCGCGATCACATCAGAATATACAATTTAGGATCGATTCAAAAACATCAAAGTCTCATTTGTGCATTAAATAAAATATAACCATGTAAACAAACGGCGATTCAATTGTGTCACAAAAAAACATGCAAATGTTTACTTTTCATCCAGGATTGTCAGAGTAAGAACAATGTGCTTCCGACTGCAGAAAAGGAAAAAAAAATTTTTTTTTTGTGCTAAAGGGGAAAAACATGGACTTGTTGACTACCAATTCCTACCTCAGGACAAGTCACCCCCCCCCCCACACACACACAGCCCCCCCCCCACACACACACACAGTGTTCTCTACCACCCCTACAACATATAACCGGTCCACAGGTCGACACCCAGCGTTATAAAGAAAAACAGACACAGAAATAAAAAATAAAAAAAGACTTTAGCAGCAAAAAAAAAAAAACTAATAATTGCAAAGCAGCCAATTAAATAGTGAGAAGGAGATGAAACCGTGCTTATTTCCCCTGGTGATCTGGCGCTGGAAAAACTCGCTTCCGCGCACACATGAAAAGGAGCGGGGAAAATATAATTTCGGGAGCTGACAGAACTCATTGTTCGCGGAATTTTAAATTCAAAAAAGTTAATAAAGCAGCGGAGGAAGATGAAGAGAATTTGCATTTCTCAGATTAACAGCGTGTAGAGCAGCAAAGGCGATCCGCCTCGCCTCGGGTGATCATTTAAGAAACCTTTGCATATTTTATTTAAAAGTGGGCTCGGGTTGGCGGGGTAATAAGACAGACAGATAATGATTGGAAGGTCTGCCCTGCAGGGCACGGGCCTGTGTGCATGCGCGTTCACACACACACACACACACACACACACACACACACACACACACACACACACACACATGGTACAGCTGAGGGTTGTGCAAACACCAAACAGTGCTCCAGAAGGCTGCAGCCGAATAGATTACACTAATTAGCCGCTGATCGGTTATGAAATGTTTTCAAAAGGTTTTATTATTGTTGTTGCTGTTTGTTGGTGTTATTGCTTTCATTATTGCAATTAACTTTGTGTGTGTGCATGTGTGTGTGTGTGTGTGTGTGTGTGTGAGTGTGTGTGTGAGTGCCTTCTCCACTAATACACACACCAACAGAATTAGATTTATGCAGCTTATTTGCTTATTTTGAATAAACCCCAAATCTGAAAACAAGTCAACTGTCGTAGAAATTACACAAAGTAAATTTTTTTTTTTTTTTTTTTTTAAACAGCGAGTAAATGAAATATTACACATTTAGTTACATCATCACAAGGAGCCGATGCAAACTTTCTGCCCCCCATCGAGTAAAATTCAGGTATAAAATACATAAACTGGATGCAGTGTGTGTGTGAATGTGTGTGTGTGTTAGTTATAGGAGGGATGGAGTGAGAATGGTGAAGTGTGTGTGTGAAGCTCTAGGGAGATATGCTGTAATGATTTAAGTGGGTTAAATGAAAAGGTTTCATTGAAACACGAGGAGGCAGAGGTTGTGTTTCTCATTCATTTGATGGCAGCCATCCAGCTGCGGAATCGAAATCAGGATCTTTATAGCGTGTGTGTGTGTGTGTAAGTCAGAGTTCCTGTACCACACTGTGGGAAATAAGGAATATCCTCTGGCGTCAGATTCTTCTGCTTCTCCAGAGGCACAGGCAAAGGTTAAATGTAAAAGTGTGTCAAAGTTGTTCAAGCTGAGAGGGCCGAAGCGACCGGAGACAAGAGCGAAGGAGATCACCATACATCTGACGCTTCCAGACTCGCCGAAATAGAACAGATCCGATTTCCATTCAAAAGCAGGAACGGATCCTGACAAGATACAACTGATCCCTTACAAATGAAACAAGCCAGAAAGGTAGAACTTCTACACCATACAGATCCTGCACATTGTTACATTCTGTGCTAAAGAACCTGAACAGATCCCCCACCGTACTCCTTCCCCAACTAAACAACAAATTCCTCACCTTCCTCTTTCCCATACACACACACACACACAGGACAAAAAACAGATCTCTCATATTACTCTGTGAAACAGATCTTTACCCTATAATCCTACACTCAAACAAAAAACCCACAACAATTTCTCATCTTTTATAGGCCGACCCAAACGTCTAGATTCATTGACAAAACACTTATTTCAATGTATAAATTATTGCAAATGCTCAAGCTATTTACAGATGGGCCTAAAGAAAAAAATTATAATCCAGTACATTAGGTCTGGTTCTGTTGTTAGTTCCAAAGCCATCTTGGGCCCAAAATAGAATAAATTTAGTAATTTGTTTTAAATAATGTTAGAACAGATATATATACTTAATGCAAGAGTATACAGGGTGTCTCAAACATTGTAATCAGAACAGAGCCTTCATTTCAACTGATCAACACACCAGATCCCCCATCTTACATGTTTCCCAACTAAAGAAAACAGATCCCTCACTTTACTTCCTCTCCAACTCAACGGAAGAGATCCCCCATTTTAGTCTTTCCTCAACTAGAAGGAACAGATATTTTACTTTACTCCTTACCCAACTAAACAGATCAGATCCCTTTCCTTTCTCCTGATCTAAACAGACCAGATCCCTTAGACCAGTGGTTCTCAAACTTTTTCTGTCATTCCCCACTTATGGGGTTGAGCGAATTTTCAAGCCCCACTTGTCAACAAAATAATAACGAAATCGGCCAAGTTTACTGTTTATTGAAATATCAATTTCTAAACCAATAAGATCAAACACCACCAAGTTAAAAACAGATAAAATACACGTGCAATTGTTATAAAAGGCTTATCTTTGCATAATTGACCCCATGTTTATTAGCTGCTCAGCAATCGTTTGTAGTTTTTTTGCACTGGCGATTCTGTATGCAACTTTGAATGAAGCCATTTGTGCTTTGCTGTCCACTGATTGAGATTTTACCATGCGATTCTCCTGCTGTCTGTATTCTGCCAGCTTTCTTTGAAAGAAGTCGAGTGGCTTATTAACGTGACTGGAGTGTGTTGTCTCTAAGTGTCTTCCTAATTTATTGGGTCTCATGCGGTCTGCTGCCAGCGGTTTAAGATACAAAACACACACGGGTCTCTCTTCTGCCCCCACCATCACCACCATGAATCCAAGCTGAAGACAGGCTTCATTAGGGGTGGGTGATATAACCAAAATCTTCTAACACAGGAGAAGCAATTTTCTAACTCAATAACGATATATATCACAATATAGCAATTTGTATCTGAAAATGCATAAATAAAAATGAAAACACAAAGAAATTGTTTTACATAATTTTATTTTTTTTTATGTAATTTTATTTAAACTGTGAATTGCTGAGGTTTGCCGCATTTTTTTACTTTGGCCATATTCGATTGGATGTTTGGATTTCAGGTGATAGAAAAGGTTTGACGTGTTTCCACCACTTGTTAAAACAGTGCACTTGCGTACCTTCTAAATCACGTTCATCTCATTCGTATCACTTTTCTTATATCCAAACCAATTCCACACCACAGACGAGGCACTTCTTTTCTTTACAATCTCCTCGTCACATGTAAGTAAACTCACTGCTGCTGCACCGTCTTCTTCCATTGTCGAAGTGTACAGTATGTGAAGCCAAACACAGCAAAAGTGGAACGAAACCGTGGCACCCGATTGAACCGAATATCTGCGCAAATACAGCGCAGCGCGACTACCTGAATAGCGCAGTGATGATCTGGTTTATTTGCGCAGCCCGGTGGATCGCGCAGCGCCACTCGAATCACAAACGTTCGCGACCCGCTGTGTTTTATTTAAAAACAATTTATTTAAAATGTCAGGACTGTTTAATATTGTTTCCGCCTTGTCATGCCTGGTTTGTACGTGCGCATCCCAGCGGGGTAAAATGTATTTTGATGGTCGGCGCGGTTTATTTCTGTCAGAGTCGCGCAGTGCTGCCCAGTGGCTCGCGCAGGTTTGTGATTCGAGCAGCTGCTCAAGTTTGTCCGACGTTAAACCATTATTATTGCACTATGGTTCCACTTTTTCTCCCGGCCCACAACTGATGTTATTTTAAATTTACTTGTATTAATGATCCATTTATTTGTGTGTGATTGTTTAGTTTTGAGCGTACGCTCTTCATTATCAATAAAGAAAAGCATGAATTAGAATAGGTACTTTCCGGTTATTTTCCACTAATTTCCTCCCGTTCATTGCGCCCCACCTGTCATGTCTGTATTCCCCACTAGTGGGGCCCCACACTTTGAGAACCACTGCCTTAGAGCGACTTACAAAAAGTGCATTAAAGTTTACATCACTGGATACATACTTACACTGGGTTAACTAGGTTAATAACTAAGTGCCATTAGTCCAACACAACTGGGAAGAGGTATTTTTTTTTGGGGGGGGGGGGGGGTTAGTCCAAGTACTGGAGAAACAGATGCGTCTTGAGTCGTCGTTTAAAGATAGTCAAAGTCTCTGCTGTACGGACATCTAGTGGAAGTTCGTTCCACCACCTAGGTGCCAGAACAGAGAAGAGTCTGGATACTTTATGCCGCCCTCGATCCCTGAGAGATGGTGGGATGAGGCGAGCAGTGCTGGAGGATCGGTGGGAACATGGTGCAGTGCGTGGTGTGATTAGAGCAGAGAGGTAAGTGGGTGCTGGGCCATTTTTAGCTTTGCAGGCAAGCATCAGCGTTTTGAATTTGATGCGGGCAGCTACAGGAAGCCAGTGCAGGGAGAGGAGGAGTGGGGTGGTGTGGGAGAACTTGGGGAGGTTAAAAATGAGACGTGCTGCTGCATTCTGGATCAGTTGCAGAGGACGAATCGTGAACAGAGGCAGGCCTGCCAGCACAGATCCTTTTCCTTTCTCTTGATCTAAACAGAACACGGCCCGGTTTCTCGAAAGCTTCTTATCGCTAAGTAGTTCTTAAGTTGTACCTTAACCTCTCTCTTAACTTTATGGCGCATTTCCCGAAACGTTCTTACACTAAGTATCTCTTAGCTAAGTCACACGTTCGTAAGGTTGGTCTGGACCAACCTTAACTCATACTTAGCGTAGTTTCAGCTCAAGACGCTAGTCGCCGCCACTGAGCAGCAGTCTTTATAAACCAGCCGTGTATGCAAACACATTATGGCACGTTATCAAAGTCGTATTAATGATGGAATATACTGTAGATCTGATTAAGAATGTTATTTTATTTGATATCAGAATCAATAGAGTGACTTTTAATTAGCCTATTTCATAATGTGACTAATACATTAAAATTGGCAATAACTTTTAATATTAAACAGGTGGCGAACAATTAGGCAGCGATACAGCGTGGTGTTGTGTTAAACTGAAGACGGCGCCGTCCGTGGAGCCGTGTGGGTCATGTACATGTTTCCTTTAGACAAAACTTCAGCCCTTTTCATATTTTCCCCGTGGTCGTTGCCTACCAAGGCAACAGATTATGGAGCTTCTTGAGCTGCTCAGACCTGCGCGTTCCAGACCAACGCGTCGTACTTACTGTACACTCCCCGTCCCGATGTCCAGCTGCTCGCTGCTTTCTGTTTAAAATATGTTTCATTGATCATTAGCCATTATCCATGACTTTATGGGCTTTTCTTTTGACACGTTTTATTTTTATGAAATTTTATTTAGTTAAATGAGAAAATATCCTTGGCAGTTTCAAACTCCGCATCCATTCATGTTTCTGGGTGATTGTAATGTTTAATACCCCTACAGTATTCACTTATGCGGTTTGACTCGCTGTGGGATGCGGTGTGTTATACCCCTATCTCACCTGTGCGGGCTCGCGCTGTGGCCATAAGTAGGGTTCATCATGATTCACCCCGAGTTTTTGCGCTGTGATTACGTTTCCATCTTTCCGCGTGAAAAATTAAACTTACATTTTTTGCTGGTCCTCGCGGAAGCTTGCAGACTTTGCAGAACTTCGAGGAACGTTAAAGGAACGTCGCGAGCAATCGCGGCAGCTCACAGAGATGAGTCAGGCCACACAGGTGAGAGAGGGGTATTAGGCACCACACAGGTGAGAGAGGGGTATTAGGCACCACACAGGTGAGAGAGGGGTATTAGGCACCACACAGGTGAGAGAGGGGTATTAGGCACCACACAAGTGAGAGAGGGGTATTAGGCACCGTGATCCGCCTCGAGTGACCGGCGCCCAACAGTCCACAAAGATCTGCAAGGTCCGCGAGCTTCCGCATGTTAAACATGTTTATTTTTTTTGCGTGGTAAAATGGAAACGTAACCACGGCACCAAAACTCGCGCCGAATCATAATGAACCGCACTTACGGCCCCGCGTGTGAGATAGGGGTATTAAACCTCCACTCTGTCATCTCATCGTATTCATTCCATAAGTGCGCTATACAACTCCAACAACTGACACTTCACATTGTTTCTGAAGCTGGTGAAGAGTGTTATCAGCTGTTTGTCCATCAACTATGATTGTAAACCCGGTTCGTTTCACCGCCACAGGTTACATGAAAATATTAGCGATATTAATTAATTAATTAATTAATTAATTAATTAATTAATATTAATTTATATATTTGTCTATTATGGCATGTTATTGTTAAGTTACCCCATGTCGAAATAAACGCTATTAAAAATGTTTAATTTGTATAGAAAGTGCTGTCTTTCTTAACGCTGTCATGCAAAAGGAGTGAAAAATCGATTCCTGAGCCACCGATGTCCGCTAATTCAGGACCTTCACTGTAGACAGCGCCGCATAACGTCGGACGTAAGAGGCAGCGACTTAAGAAGACTCCTAAGAGACAGTTCGAGAAATACACTTAGAAAAGTTATCACTTAACATAAGATATATCTTAAGAGTCTACTTAGCGCGCGAATAATGTGCGTTATCGAGAAACCGGGCCCAGACCTATTTCATTTCTCTTGATCTAAACAGAACAGATCTCTTTCCTTTCTCTTGATCTAAACAGAACAGATCTCTTTCCTTTCTCTCGATCTAAACAGATCAGATCTCTCACCATAATCCCTCCCCAACTAAACAGAACAGATCCCTTACATTCACACAGAATACAGTATATATCTCAATGTCAAACTAAGCATAACAGATCCCTCGCTTAATTTCCTTCCCAATTAAACAGAACCAGACCCCCTAAAACTAATCATTCCCAAACAGATCCCTCATCTTACTCCCTCTGGAACAGAACAGATCCCCCACATTTCTCCCTCCCCACCGAAGCAGAATAGATCCCTCATGTTATCCACATGTAACAGTTCCTCTTCCTCACTCCTTCCGTAACTAAACAGAACAGATTTCCCACCTTACTCATTCCCCAAGTAAATGGACCAGATCCCTCTCTGTCCAATTCTTTAAAATGAAAAGAAATGAACCTGATCCTTCACCTTACTCACTTCTGCATCCACCACAGGACTCTTTCCAGGCTCCAGTGTGAGTAGCAGGTCACAGCACCTCGGAGCGATCATGAATAATGTATGCAGTGCTCTCTTTCTGTTCTTCCCACAATGCTGCAGGCCTGAGGAAGGTCAAGGATGGCCATTGTGTGTGTGTGTGTGTGTGTGTGTTCATTTTTCCATGTCTGTTGTATACAGTATCACTAATTTCTCAGCTGTGTACTGTATATCTGTGTGATTTTTCCTTCATTTACTTTCCTCCTTGTTTTGTTAATTTGAGACTTGATTACCGTTGCTGGAAAATCATTAGACATTATAACAATAATAACAACACAGTCGTTCCAGCGTGGCTTCATACAGACTTGATTAGTGTAGTGTTGCATTCTGGGACATAATCAACACTGACTTGGGGGCAGAGCCACCAATCTGAGGATTAACCTCTGAGAGGGCCTGACCTTCCTTACAGGCAAACACACACACACACACACACACACACACACACACACACACACACACACACACACACACACACACATGTATTTCTACTGTATTCTACATTTCCTTATGGATTGAATAACCACACACACACACACACACACACACACTCATTAGAATATCAGTAAAAAATGTAATTTGCATAAATCCCCAGTTCTCTTCATTAGTAGTGTTTTCTCTTTTGATAACAGAACGGAATACGGTTAAAAAAAAAAAAGTCCACTAATCCCCCCCCCCTTCATTCTCCATCATTTAGCCTCCTTTTCAGCTCAGTCATCTCTCTTTCCTCCAGTAGTGGAAAGCAACTGTGCATAATTTAGTTATTGCCTTTAAAACTGAACATCTGCACAACATCCAATTTTTCAATTTCCTCTTCTCTGTCTGGGAAAGAACCAAAGCCCACCATCACATTGACCCACATGTTACGATTAATGATGCTGCGATTAGCGAGACTAAACGCCCCCGGGCCTGATCAGAGTGATATGGCTTTAAACATGTCACCTTGTGTGAATAGTACCTCTGATATGAGAGACTATCGGTTTAACTTACTGACACAATTTAACTGACGTGTAGCTTTAAATCTCAATAGCAAAATACGAAATCGGACATCAAACAGGAACTTCCTCTCTAGGAGTCCAAAGTCTTAGATAAACAACATGAACATAATCCTGTACCACCTTCAAATCTATCAGCTCGCTGTTCCTATACCATATCTAGCTAATACAACTCTGTGATTGCATTATTTCCCCACATAAGTATCCTAGCGAACATGGACACCTTGAGTGTGATATACGTATTGTGCTAACAGCTTCCACTCTTTGTAATATTGCTGAAGTTTGAGCTAGCATGAAGCTAGCACTTTATGGGGTGTAACCAGAGGTGTCAAGTAACGAAGTACAAATACTCCCCCCCCCCCCCTTTCCTTAATAAGAACGCGCACAACGCAACACCCCCCCACCCCCCCTGTCGCATGATCAGAAAGTGAGACCTTAATGCTTTTGTCCCCCGTCACGGTACTTTTACTTTTATACTTTAAGTAGTTTTGAAACCAGTACTTTTAAACTTTTACTTAAGTAAAAAGCTTGGGTTGATACTTCAACTTCTAAAGAAGTATTTTTGAACCCTAGTATCTATACTTCTACTCAAGTAATGAATGTGAATACTTTTGACACCACTGGGTGTAACTAAGGAGACAGTTAACTACACATCCCTTTACAAAATACTTAAACATAATGTTTAGAGGGAATATCCTGATAAAACTTATATAACGTTATATAAATATATATGATTTACCTTACATTAAAAGAAATAATTAATACTTATGGAAGTAAATTTAATTGAACTTACCAAAAAAAAATCGATTGCTGTTTATCTTCAGCTGTTGTCGCTGTGCTTCAGTCCACCAGATTTCTAACCATATCAGTAACAATATTTCTGTAATAATACATTCTGTTTAGCTAGATGTAGATCTGAGCTACTGTAACACGATCAGCTACAAAACGTATCCGCCCTGTAATACACGGAAACTCTGGGCTAGCATGGAAACATAAAAAAAATAAACGTTGAGACTAAATGAGGAAGCAGGGATTTATTATATTCGCTCTAGATATTCTGAAATGTGAGTCGGTAACAATGAAGAATCCCAGATTGACATATAAATCTATGATTTTGTTTCTGTTTAAGCTAAGATCACTGTTTCGAAGCTAGGCTTAGCTGCGGTTGACTGACCAACCAAACCCTGAAAGCTAAGCGCTTTACAATCATCCATCTCAAGCGATTCAGCTCAATTATGTCAGTAATGTTACTGTAACTCTGCTTCATCGCGCCACCCTGCGTTTATACTCAAAGAAGTACCTCCATGTTCTGACACCTGAGTCCCACTTTATTTGAGAAAAAAGTCTTTATTCAACTTTCCTGTCTACACTTTTCTAACTGCATTCCTGTAGGACATTTCACTTTTATTATTATTATTTTTTTTTCTCCCAGAACAGCTGAGTCAGACCCCTAAAACAGCCAATGATTCTTCAAAACAGCAAAACTTTGCCTCGGAAAATGTCCCAAAGCTCCCTTTAGACGTCAGACAAGTTTCAAAACAAAGTGCTCAACTCTCAGTCTGTAGAACTTGGCTGCTGTGTTGAGGGGAAATCGTTCAAAATAGCAAAAAAAAAAAAAAAAAGAAATGCAAAAAGAAAAGAGAAGAAAAGAAAAAAAGCCCCTGGAACAGGAGATATTTTAGTAAGATATCCAGGTCAATAAACAGGTCAGGTTTTATTTTCAATAAAGCTTTATAAATAGTTAAGCTTATCTAACTAGAATAAGACTCTAAATAAACCTAATGACATGTTTAGACTGTGATGGTGTATTAATGCTGACATTCATGTAAACTATTGTATAAAATTACTTTCTATAGCAAAAGATCTTTCCTTGGGAAGTGGATGGTGGACTATCAGGTTAATAATTATAATTATAATAATAATAAGAAGAAGTATAATAATAATAATTATAATAATAATAATAATAATAATTATAATAATAATAATAATTATAATAATAATAATAATTATAATAATAATAATAATAATAATAATTATAATAATAATAATTATTATTATTATTAAAATGATAATAATAATAATACTAATAATAATAATAATAATATTCATATTAATAATAATTATAATTATAATAATAATAATCGGTTGTAAGCTAAAGTAAAGTACCATTTATAATGTTCATAGCTCTAATGTAGGTCAGAACAGGAGCTACAGCCCTGGTGGGCGGAGTCAGCTATTATCAACAGAAAAGTTCCAGGATGCCGCAGAAGCAACAGGCATTGCTGGTTATATTAGCGCGTGCTACCTATACAGCTACTATTACAGCACATAGACAGATGTTATTCCTTAGTCTCAACCATTTCAAAAAGAAATGTTTTCCGTCGTCCTTAAAAGTGAATGCTAATATTTAGTCCCACCCACCAAGTTTGATTGACATATGGTTGACATAAATACAGGGAACAACATAAAAATACAATGTGAAACCAAATAAATGTGCAAATGTGTGTGTGTGTGTGTGTGTGTGTGTGTGCGTGTGTATGAATTAGCATGCTCTGATATATATATGTATGTGTGTGTGTGAGAGTGTGTGAGAGCGAGCGAGAGCGAGTGTGTGTGATGCCGAGGCCTCCTGAACACAGCTATGTTGCGCTGATAACGGGATTAAGGCAGAGGCGTATAATAAGGCTGAATGGGCCCCGAGGCGCAGCTGTAATCCTCGGCTTTGATGTTTCCCAGCTCCATCAGGTGAGTGCGGGCTCGGCCTGCCTGGGCCTCAGGGCGCAGCTCCGCCGTGGAGCTCAAAGTGCCTCATTAGCTTCGGCTGTTTACTAAACTCGGCCCCTTGTGATGAGGAAGAGTCGTAAGGCTGCACATTTCTGTCCTCTCTCTCTCTCTGTATCTGTGTGTCTGTGTGTGTGTGTGTGTGTGTGTGTGTGTGCTAATATAAACCACAGTTGAGTATCTAAAAACCATATTTCTAGGAATGCTTTACCTATGCTACCTATTACTTATGCTTTATACTTACAATTGAGGTGCAACTAAACATTCATTATTGACTTTCACTACAACTTTTGTTATTTGACTTATTTGACTTTATAGCGTTAATGTTCAAGATTCAAAGAACTTTATTAATCCCAGCTGGAACTTGCTTATTCTTGGTTACAGTTGCTTACAGTTGTTATTCAGTAGTAAGGAAAGAGTAATAAATAAGGAAAAAGTAATAAATAAAATTAATGTAATTAAGATAGAATAATAAAATTTAATAAAATTAAATTAAAAGTCCTAAAACTGTAGCTACCGTATTGCACACTAAATATGACCCAAGAGCACTGCTAAATATTGTAGCATTAATAGAGGAATCTAATATATGTACTTAATATTGTACTATTATATGTAATACTGTATTACTTATTGTATTGGTATGTAATATTGTGTTATTACAATATTAATACAGGTATGTAATATTGTAATAGTGAATGTAATTATAGTTAGTTATAGCATTAAGGTAATTTGCATGGAAGAATAGGTTCATCTGAGATTTAGTTTGAGTTAAGATGATTTGACGTTGTTTACTCATTAGCTGTGTTAATGAGTTTCGATAGTTGTTTAATATGTTAATGAGTTTAATACTGTGGAATGTCAGGTTTGTTTTTTGTTGAGAGTTGAGTTCATTGTATTCACATAAAAACATTTTAAAAGTTGACTTTGAGTTCATTCATGTTAAAAGGTCATTTGAGTTGAAAATGGAGTTTAAAAGTGATGAAGTTTGACTTAAATTGTGGCTATGATTTGAGTCTGAGGATTTGAGTAGAGCTGAGTTAATTTGAATCGAGAATTGAGTTCAATAATTCTGAACGTTGAGATTATTTTTGGTTAGGATTTGGGTTTAACTTTGAGTTGATATGAGTTAAGTTAATTTGATTTAGGTTGCTCATTAAGTTTAATGTATTTGAGAATTGACGGTTAAGGTTTGAGTCTGATTTGAGTCTTTAGATATTTTGAATTGACATTTAAGCTTTAGTAATAGTGTTGAGAGTTGAGTTAGTTTGTGTTGACGGTTGAGTTTAATAGTAATAAGAGTTAATTTTTAGTTAAAATTTGCAACTGAACAAACAATCGTAAGGATTTGAGTGGAGCATTGAGTTTATTTGAGTTGTGTTTATTGGTGTTAAGAGTTGAGAGTGTTAAGTTAAAGTTCTACAGCAAGTCCTGTTGAGTGCAGAGTTGATTGATAGTGTTGTGATTTGAGTTCAATTGAAGTGAGAATTAAGTCTGAGGTATAACACAGAGTTGTGTAGCAGCATGGGACACTCGGAATGAGGTTAAAGGTCGACATTTGAATGTGAGTTGTTTGTCCACTTCAGGATAACAGACTGTTTATTTGTGGATGATGTAAAAACAGCACATTTCTCTTTAACGTCATGTTGAGGTTCATTATGTTTTACGTTTTGTCTGCCTGCTGATGTGTGTGTGTGTGTGTGTGTGTGTGTGTGTGTGTGTGTGTGTGTGCATCAGTGCATACTGCGTGTCTGGTTCAGCTGCTGATTCTAATTAAAACTATGTGAGTAATTAAAGTCTTGGGTGTGACACGCACACGCCGCACGCTGCCTTCAGACATTCCTCACTAATTAGTTAATTAATCCAACACCATGATGAGCAAAAATTACTCACTCAGGCTGAACATCTGTCTCTCTCTCTCTCTCTCTCTCTCATCCTCCCTTCCACTGCCTCCGTCATATCTTCTATTTTTCTCACTTACTCATCCTTCTTCACGCATGTGTCTGTTACTCAATTACATAACTCTCTCTCTCTCTCTGTCTCTCTATCTCTCTCTCTGTCTCTCTCTCTCTCTATCTCTCTGTCTCTCTCTCTCTCTCTCTCTCTCTATCTCTCTCTCTCTCTGTCTCTCTTCTACTGTCTGTCTCAATATTTCTCTTTCGTTTTTTTCTCATTTTTGCTTACCCTGCCTCCTCGACATTTTCTATCTATCTATCTATCTA
>CM060107.1:53471717-53516717 GCA_030522415.1 Channallabes apus | reverse complement strand
GAGCAGAGATTGTGAGCGAGGCCTTCTCATCCAACATCAGTGCCTGACCTCAAAAACGCTCTACATGATGAATTCCCACAGAAACACTCCAAAATCTTGTGGATAGCCTTCCAAACAGAGTGGCAGATGCTATAGCTGCAAAAGGGAAACCAACTCTATATTGAAGTGTATGTGTTAGGATACAATGTCAGTGAAGATTTGGTCAAATATTTTATTTCATATAGTGTGTGTATAAAAATTGACAAATAAATAAATAATCTGGTTTTTGGATGGTAAGATTAAGGATAACTTAAGTTTAATATATTAATTTGAAGTTACCCTTAATGGTAATATTCAAGTTCCAGTTCAGTACCTTAGAGTCAATTTATTAATTTGTCAATTTATTTGTTTGTTTGGAGACAAACTATTCATTATTCATGCACTTGTATAGACTGTCAGCTAAAAGGGTATTCTGGTCCTGGGCACCACTGGGACCTTGCTAGTATAGCAAGGGTACCTTTTTTTTTTTTTTTTTTATGCAATAGGTTTTAAAGCTGCATTATAAAAGATTATAGTTATAAAATGTCCATTGAGTCAACATTTCAGAATGAAATATAGATGTAGAAATAATAATTAAAAAATCACCAATTTATTTTATTTAGTAAATAAAAATATTTTTAGCTAAAGTAAATAAAATAAGGTTAGCCTGATCACTAATCTATCTATCTATCTATCTATCTATCTATCTATCTATCTATCTATCTATCTATCTAGATTTAATTTTTAAGGTCACTGGCATTTCACTGCATACTGTACTGTGTATGACTGTGTATGTGACAAATACAATTTGAATTTACTATCTATGTATCTCTTTTCCATTGTTATTCAGCTTTCTTTACATCTGTTTTTCTCTTTTTGTCTGTCTATCCCTTTCTCCTTTTCCTGTCTTTTCCTTTTCCTTGGTTACTCAGTCTCTGTGTGTTGTTTTCTCTCTGCCTGCCTGTCTCTTCACTTCCCACTAGTCTGTCCATTTCTCTATTTCCCTGCCTGTGTCTCATTCCTGGTTTAATTGTCCTTCTTCCCTATCTATATGTCTGTTTATCTCTATCTGTCTACTTGTCTCAGTTCTCTCTATCTCTCTGGTTCATATAAGTCCAGATTTCCTTCTTTTAAATCAGTTTGCCCTTCTCTCTTTCTTTTGCATTCCTTCTTTGTTTCCTGGTTTCTTCTTTTTACTCTGTTTCATGCCGTCCTCTTTTGCCCCCTTTATAACCAATTTATTTATAATCTATTTTTATAATGTATTTATAATCTATTTATATCATTTATTAATCTAGCTTTTTTAAACAATTATTTACACGTGATTTCACCCACTGCTACTACCACTAACAACAACAACAACAATAATAATAATAATAATAATAATAGAAGAAGAAGAAGAAGAAGGAGGAGAGGAAAAATAATAATGATAATAATAATAATTTTTTCAGCTGTTTATGTATAAATCATGTTTTGTGTTTTTGTCCATACTGTTGTACAGTGTTTGTATTCTATATGCTCGACAGTATTTATGTTAGAAAATTATAAACAGGTAATTTAGGTTTGGTTTATCTATGAGACTTAATATGGCAGTGCGCGCGCGCGCGCGTGTGTGTGTGTGTGGAGTGCGTATGAGATGAGCGCGAGCCTTTCTGCCTTTCCCTTTCCCTTTGATGTTGTTGCTCGGAGAGAACCCTCGGCGTCTCGTGAGATCGTCACGTCGCTCGCGGACACGCGGGTGCCGCACCTGGGTCGCAATACTTTCCGCTTGAGGAGTCGCGCGACGAAACCCGCGGGCCACGCGCCTCTCATAACCCATCCCCTCAACAGCCCCCCCCGACTTCCCCCCCCTCCCTCCCTCCCCTCTCTCTCTGTATCGCGTTATAGCCTTCAACGCGCTCGCGGGTCCCGTGACGGCCACGCGCGCTCACGCGGGGCTCCACCGGAGGGCCTCAAATGAAGGACATGGGGCTCGCGCAGTTAGGTCACGATAAAACTGTCGTCTCTATGGCAACCGTCGATCAGTCAGCGCAGCTATATAATTATGTGTGAGTGTGTGTGTATAATGTATAATAGTATCTTATATATATATATATATATATATCCGTATTTTATTTATTAAAATGTCATTTTTTTTCAAGAGGTTCATTTCTTTGTACCTGAGCTCATGCAGGTTTAGCACCTTCTAGCACTCTTCTCCTGAGGAATCATTCAGTAGAATTTAAATATGGACCTAAATGTATAAAATGTGCAGTAAAGTTACTTAATTGTATATATTTAATAGGTAGAAACTACGATTCATCATGGTATATACTGGATGGTGTTTTATAAAACATGTTAAAGAGGTACCCTTGATGTGATGGTTCCAGTGGTGCCCAGGAGCATTAGAGATTAGTACCGCTTTTCCTGACAGTGTCTACAAGATCATAATTAATGCACGCCTCCCAACCGAACAAATAACCAGGCTCTGAGGGGTAAAGGTACCAAACTGGGTCTTGGATGGTACCATTAATGGTAACTTTGGATTTGCATCTTTTTGAATAGATCATCTTTTGCACCGTGAGTGGTACCTTTCATTTTTGTCAGATTTAAGTTCTATGCTGTTCTACATTATGTCTCTCAGTCTGAACAGCCTCGGTGTAAAATTAAGCTAAATATTACTTCAGCTGCTTATTTCATTTCCTACATACATTTGAAGAATTAAAGATACCAAGCTGAACTCACTTTGTTGCTGTGTTGGTACTGTTTAGAATTAGTATCTTTAAAATTTTGGCTACAATTAATAAAACAAGTACATGTTTGGACACTGCAAATGTATAGAACACCTGTCTAGTGACAGTACAATTTGATACCTTTGCCTATATTTCTAACCAAAACAACAACTCTCAAATTCTGCTGTTTCTTCAACTTCTGGAATTTAAATAATTTTTTTAGGTTCATTCAAAGTCAGATTTGATCACACACAAATATATATTTTTTTAGGTGACATTGTGTCTAAAATGAACAAGTATTATCAGGAATATATGGAATGATTCAGAATGATTATCCTCAGCATGATGACACGATGGATTTTCGATTAGAGCATGCTATCCGAAATGATGTTTATCATTTGAACCTCACTGCAGATAATTATAGTAGAATATGGAGTAATCGTTACAGAATAATCAATATTTAATTTTCTTCATCGATTGTTTAGAACTGTTTGTTTTTTGGTGCTCTAGCTGTAAAACAGAGCTGTTTTGTTTGTGCAAAATACTTAACCTTTAAATCAATAGAATGCTGCTGTTCGAGTTATTAGCAATGAAGATCGGCTTGCAAAGGTTTTATTTTTCACAGAAATCCTGAAATCCAATTATGAAAAATTTTCCATCCTCCATGCTGAATAATGACATGATTCTTCAGAGACAAAACTAGAGCAAATCGTGTTTTTTTTTGTTTTGATAATTTGCATGAAATGTAATAATGTCATGCGAATCAAAAGCACGAGCATACGCAACACCTGACAATTACAATAAAACACATGATTTATTCCTTATTTTGGTATATAAATGAAAATCACTGGACAAAGAACCAACTTCTACCCTTCACCAAATAACGAGTTGCCTATGTCAAAAAAAATCAAGGAAAAAAAAAAAGAAACAAAATAAAAATATAAAATACGAGAAGCTATCTATAAACCAAGCGTTCACCCACGCACAGGAACACAGTCACAGACAGACGAGCCAGCTGCTCCTATGTACAAAACCTCCATTTCTCCATAAATTAGGCATAAATTAAATATATATACATACAAACATAAATTAGAAGAGACTCCTGGTCTGACAGAGCCGCTGTTCGACAACATCGTGAGGATTCAGGCAGAAAGAAAGAAACAGAAATAGAGAAAGAGAGGGGGTAAAAGCTTAATCTACATTTCCATGAACATCTCTGGATGAAATCTTTTAGCATTGCTGATCACAAACTTGACAATTTCTCATAAAACAAAACTCAAATGCAAGGATATGAATAATTTGAGTAACAAATTTGGATGAAAATGTGAAAAGAGAAAAGTTTCTGCATAAATACGGTGTGATGATGAAAATCAGGACTGCACAACAAAAAGCTCTTGAGGTTCTGCTTTTTTTTATATATATTAAATGATGAGTTCCTTCTTTAAATGAAATTTTCTGCCAAGAAAATGTGAAATTATTTCTTGCTTTGTTTGATATGTCCGTGAAGAGATTGGATACTTGCATTCTTTTCTAATCAAATCAAAGGATTTTATTACCAGCACATTAAGTGAAAAGTAAAATATCTGAATTTTCTAGTCCTGATTTTGATTTATTCTTTTTACTTTTAAGCTAGCAAGACAAAGACCCAACAAAGTATTTTTTTGAACTGATTATCTACAGAATTATTCATGTTGGCTGAACAATAGACGGAATGATGCTGAGCTCAAAAGTGGCAGTTTGGAACAACGTCTGTAATTTAGAGATATAAAATTAGAGGGAAACATGAATTTCCTTTTTCCTGTTGTTGTTCTAGTTATGTAATGAACATTTAGTGATAGCTTTACATATCTAAATATACAGTAAAACCCATTGAACATTAAGAAGTGTTGCTGGGTTTACTGTAGATGCTTTGCGCATCTTGTGCTGAACGTTGAGTCAAAGTTGTTGTTTTTTTTTTATTATTTCCAGTGAAACATTTTTCCACTGTATAGCAATATTTATTTCTATACATCACCAAGAAAGTGGTGTAAAATACTTATCTGTATAACACTTTGTCCAAATGGACGCCAATCCAACACTTATTCAGTAGTTACAGTGGATAGAAATAAGTATAGCCGGTTTTTCATTTCTTCTTTGTTAGTTTTTCTGTGTGGTAAATTTTTTTTTTCAGAAATTCATAATGAGCACCTGAATAGGCAGTGTGTAGCTCAGGTTGTGATGCTCAAATGCCAGAAAGCCACCACTGCTTCTAAAGCAAAGTAATTTGAACTCTCGACTGCTCAGCTGTCAATAATATCATCAGTTGTTGCATAGGATTCTGCTTTAGCTCAAAGTCAATGTAAAACATTAACCGTGCAGGGTGTTTGATTATGAATTGTGAAGTCCTAGGTGAGATGATGTTAGAGTAGTGAGTGTTCAGTGTTCTAGGCTCAACCCAGATTCACAATAATACACAAATCTGATTATAGATATAGCGGATGTCCAGTGGTTCAAATTAAAACTGATATAATGCTGGTCCAGTCCTGAAAACTCTATTTCATCATGAGCTATATGGGAACATGGTGAAGTTTCCTGTATTCAGAGCTAAGAAAATGTCCTTATGCTTGTTTCAACACTCTGAAGTAGTTCATTGGTTGAAATAAACACTCAAGTCATGCCTTCGTATACAGCAAAATCAAGAGCAATAACACAGCCTGGGTGACGGGACAGGGTTCAAGCGCTGTTCAAAATAAAATCAGTTCCTCTCTTTAGCGTCTCTGGTTAGAGGCTGGACAGTGGAACGATGGCCTTTTTCTCAGTGAGATACCACACCTGTGTCTGTTTGTCGTTCATTGTTAATGTCTTTTATGATAAACTGCATTTCAAAATGTCACCAGGCTCACAAGTTCCTCCACTTTGCCTTCTTTCTTGTCCTCTTCGTCGATGCATCATCTCCTCCCTTCCCCCCCCCCTCACAAGAATGTAAAACAGAACATCATAAATCTTGAGTACAAAGAATCTCTGGACATATCTGATAAGTGGTGCTCTTGGAGCCTTTTCTTCTTTTCCAACATTGTGCCTCATTTCCTGTGTTTCTCGTCTTTCTCTCCTCCTTTCGAGCCGTCGGCCGAAGTGTGCCGGTTGGAGGTCTGGTTGTTGATGAACATCTTGTCAAGGCCCTTGAGCGCCTCAGTCAGGTAGTTCTGGAGTGCGGTGAGCGCGGCGCAGATGGCCGGCGAGCCGAAGCCGTGCGTGATGAAGCTGAAGTGAGACAGGCAGCTCTGAATGCCCGGCTCCAGGATGGGCGTCGGACGAGAGTTCCCGAGCGGAGTGCGGTCCTGCGCTAACAGGTCTGTGAACTCCTTACACAACTGCCTGAGTGGAGGAAAGACAGAAGAAGGTGTAACCATCATCAAAAGCTAATGGCATATTGTGAAATATCTAGAAATGTGATCTTTTATAGTTTTTTGAAGAGTTGTTTAAATGCGCAACAATGTTACAAAACATGAATCAACTTTGGGAAGTGAGATTTACCTGAAGCAATCAGGTTAAATACAGACTGTATAGTTACTATTATTATAACAACAATCTATACATGCTGTCTAAATGACCATTTATACTATAATATCAGCAACCTTCTTTCCTCTGCTGGTGAACTGGAAAGTCATTAATTTTCATAGAAATTCTATTTAATTCAGTTTATTTATCAGACGAGGACTTTGTGGCTAACTATTTATGGTTTATACTCATTCTGCTACTTTTAAGGTCCAATGTGTAGTACAACATCCCATGACATAATTAACAATTCAATTCATTGTAATCACTAATTCAAATAATATAATCCAGTCAAAGCAGGTGACTTCAGAACAAGAGTCAGCCTTTGGGTCAGAATGAGTCAGAATCAAAGCTAGAGACAGAATTAGAGTCACAGTTTCCAGAGTCAGAATCTTATCTGCTAAGACCAAGTAAAAAATACTGACTCATATTATTTTACAGTATAACGCTGGAGTTAGTAACAGGAGAGATTCCTCTGCCTCTGCTTTTTGTTATCTCATCCATAGACATCTAAAAGCTAAACTCAGACCTTAAATCAATACCTACTGTGAGAAATGTGATTGATTTGACCCGAGCCCTTAAATAACACCAGACTACATTTCAAACCCACCACACTCAACCTTATTCACTGCTATATTATCTACAATTGAATCATCAGAGATTCTAAACAGAATAGAACAAATGTTTCATATTTGAAGTATGAAATGTGAACAGGATTTAAAATGTCAACATAAAATGAATAGTATAGACATACTGTACTAATAGGTACCTTAGACCCTTAAAACAGAGTTGAAGTACGTCATTGAGTTCTCTTTACTACGGCATAATAGATGACCCTGAAATGGTTTCCCCCCCAGTGACAAACCTCAGATTCTTAATTACACTTTGGAATGAATAGCAAAGGATCCGCCCAATCGTTCAGGGAGACCCGTGAGTTCAAATCCTGACAATGCCACAGCGATCCGTGCCAAAATGTTTCCATCCTTTCTGTTTGGGAGGGGCTTACTCTCTCTCATCAATCAATCACAGCAACACTATCCAGCTCATGCATGCAAAAGAGGGTGCATAGCACTTTCTGCAATGTGCCTTACTTTGCCCATGGTGCCTTTTTCAAAATTCTACTTAAAAACCACCTCACTAAATCTGGCTCTGTTTAAATGTTGCGTTTCAAACTTTGGTTTCAAACTCGGTCTTATTTTCCCTTTACCAACAGTGCAGGTTTTAACCTTTTATCCTACTTTACATTTTCAAACCCTAAGGCGTATATTGTGCGAATACAACGCAGGATGACTAAGCGCCTTGCACCTTATGAGAACTGACCGAGGTTTTCTTGGAATTTAAAAACACTACTTTAAGTTCCAACATTTGCAAAGAAAAGTAGAAGTTATCTTAAGGAGGTAGGAGAGTTCCCTTGCTATAACTTTCTCATGCTTCTCAAAAAAAGAAAAGCCTTCACCTTGAAATTGATCATAATCAACAACAGCATTAACCGAATGAAAATTTTGTCTCTGATCATTTTGTTTTCCCCATAACAAATTATTTTCCGCAAATATTCTGGTGCAGTCTGACGTTCAGAAGTGTGACAAATGTATTAAACATGTTTTATGTTGCCTGAAGACAGAACCACCATCTACACCTTTTAGAGTCAATTTATGTCAAGTTTCGTCATTTGGAATGGGCAATTTGACGAAAATATTCAATCATGTAAACAACATAAACAGTTTTTCTCTTTTTTTAACAGTAGATACCTCATGTATATACATTAAAGTAAGACATCATTTGAAATCATTTACAGACTTTAAACAATGAAACACCACCAGTCAACGAAATCAATCACCAGTCAACTCTAAAATCCAATCGAAGTCTGGTCAAAATTAATACGATTTAGTCACGACTACAATCATTCTACTTCATCCTTACAAATAAAACAACCATTTTGGTTGATTTTCTCTTTTGTTAATCCTGTATTTAGGGACACGGGGGGTCTGGAGCCTATCCCCGGAGACTTAGGGCACAAGGCAGGGTGCATCCTGGACAGAACACCAATTAACCGAACCTGCATATCTTTGGACTGTGAGAGGAAAATGGATTACTAGGAGGAAACCCAACAAGCACAGGGAGAACATGCGAACTCCATGCACACAGAGACAGGAATGGAGCCAGGCCGGGAATCGAACCCAGACCCCTGAGGTGCAAGGCGACAGTGCTAACCACTACACCGTCTGTAACGTCCATGAAATGTAAAAATGCTTATTATTATTTCTTCTTCAAGATCGTGAGCTCATTAACCTTGTTGAAAACTTAATATGGAATTGGTAAGTAAGTAGCCAATACGATGAAAAATGTTTTGTATAAAGAGATGATGAAAGTGTAATGATCAGTCACAAACAATCTATAATCAACCTCTCACACAAGAAAAAAGTAAAAGAAAAGATTTCAAAGCCACATTATTGGATTTAAATTTTCCATTTGAAGCTAAAGCAGCTGTTAGGTTTTTTAGAAATTATAATGCACTGTGCAGTAATGTCAAGTCTCAGATTTGAGATGATGCAAGCAACTTGAAACTGATTCACAATAAAAGTGAAGAACACCAGGCCGGGCATGAAGGAAGAAAAAAAAAAAACACGTAAGCATTTGCATAAGCTTTCTGAGTGTTTTTTTTTTTTTTGATCAGTAGATCTGTAGTCTCAGGGATTTGTCCAAAGCTATGACTCTTTTTTTCCACCAACAAACTCTGTGCATGTGAACAAACGCCATCCTGCTGAGCATTCCTCTTGCTCCATAGCCTCGAGGATGGAGGAAATCTGAGAGAAATGTTAACGTTATTGAGCCCCTCCTGAAGATGCCTGAATCCCCACGACCTCTCGTCACTTTGACCCCACCATGTTCTGCTAACAATTTAAAGATTGCTCTCTTCATCGATCAGCAAGAGAAACCCATCAGGATCATATCAGAGAGGTTTTCTCCAGGAAAATCATTAACCTGCAGGGTTTGGAGTTCACCATTTATGACATGGGCCATCAAAAACAGGTGATGTACAGTATGATGACGAGCAGAAAGTAACCATATTGAGTGTTGATAAGGCTTTATAATTATTATTATAAAGAGTGTTCAAGTCAAAAATGGGACATTTCTGGTGAAAAGGCGATTGTATCTTACAGGAACTTGGCTGGGAGTTATTGCGACATCCCCCGTACAGTCCTACAGTCCTCGCTCCAAGCCATCTCCACATGTTTGTTCCATTAAGGGAGTTCCTGGGTCGGCCGACGTTTTAAACGTGAAGCAGGCAGTTCGAACATGGATCCAGCATACGTAGAAAACATTTCACAATTCTACATTGATGGTATGCAATTAGTGATGAGTGCATTAGTTTAGCAGGGGATTATAAATATATACAGTAGAACAGTACAGTATATATATATATTTATATATATATATTCTCACTCTATATGAAAAAGGTCATCGTTGACAGATGAGTGCAAAAACACCATTACGTTGCATCGTGCACTTGTCCAGGCTTGTCACATTTTTTTTTTGACCCACATTCGATTTCCAACAACAACAGCCGCCTTGTTGTCCACTCGCCATCACCATCATCATCATCATCTCTCTCTCTCTCTCTCTCTCTCTCTCTTCATTTCTGAACGACAGAACGTTCAGCCCCTAAGGCGTGTGCAGGAAGGGAGGAGGAGGAGGAGGAGGAGGAGGATGACTGACTTTTGACAGACAGACAGACCGTGAAAGGGGGAGTGAGAGGGATGAAGGGGGGTTAAAAATGACCCTAGGGCGAAACTTCAAGGGGAAAAGCTGGCACTTTCAGGCTTGAAACATTTCACTTTAAATATAATGAGTTTCTCCAGCATACGCCAGCCCGAGACGGATAAAGGGAACAGGTTTCTGCCTCATTAGAAACCAGCTTAACGTGTCAAAAAAAGAAAAAGAAAAAAAAAGTAAACCTACTCGGTTAAGCATGTAACCATATGGAGATTTTTTTTTTTTTTAATGATGGATAGATGAGATAGCACAACATTTACTCACAGCTCATGCTACATCCCTTCACCTGTCTTTTTGTGTGCTGCCATTTTAGGATGCTAATTGCAGGATTTGTATTATTTTTTTAAAGACATTGCCACATACTTTGTTGCGAGCAGCATGTTTTTTCTTGCATGGATCTCATTGGGGTCGGTGTGCTGTCGGTTGAGGTACTCGGACACAGCCTTGGTGGGGAATTCAGTTTCACAGATGTAGCCAAAGTCTCGTGCTAAATGAACAGCTTCCCCTGGTGAAGGAAAAACAAAACATACAGTTTGTTAGATGTGATGTGAGCAGTGTGAAATGCTGTAAATACTTATAAAGAGCTGTAATAAAAACTGAGATAGAGTGATAAAACAAATAAATTAAAATGACAATTTTAGTTTGACACTTTTCCTTTTTTTTCTTCTTTTTTTGGCTTAAGAAAGAAGGAAAACACTCTGGTCACCCCTGAGAAAACTATTTACCTAGATTAGTGCTAGACTTTATTTTATGAATATTTATCATTTTGTTGTTGTTTTATTATCATTCCATTTTCTTAATTTATTTATCTCTGCATTTGTTTTAATCCCAGGCGGCCAAGTAGACAGCAGGAAATCAAAAACAGATCTTCAGTGTGTTTCTCATTATGTAAGAGATTAACGAGTTTACTAGCCTTGGGTGAAATCCTCTCTAAGTGATTTTTCTCACGTTTTTGAAAGATTAAATTTTAAGATGTTTGGACACTGAGTCCTAAAATTTTGACTCTAAGATAAGGTCAAAGCAAACTCTGACTTTTACATGTTTGGTTTTAGACTGTATACAATATTTTGTTGTAAATCTTCTCATTTAGGTTCCTTTTAACCATGTCTAAATAACATTTATAACCCAGACAGCATCATAAAAATAGCCTAAGTTGCTTATAATGTTTTAAACTAATATGAACTTAAGGAAAATTATCTTTTGTATGCCAAAATAATTGAATTTTGCTTTGATCTTAGCGTGCAGAAGGAAAACAAAAGTAGAACAAAAAAGTAAATAACAATATCGAGGTTACCTTCTACTAGAGATGTCAACAATGTGACGTTGGCAGCTTTGCGTCTTCCTGCCGGCAAATTCAGCCCAATTTTTTCCAGCTTCTCCCTCAGAGACCGGCCGCCGTTTTTCGACTTTGCTCTGAAACGAAAGAAAACTTACTTTCAAGGAAAATCAATTGCAGAACACGAGGTCTAGTGTAGCCTACATATGTCATTTTAGCCTCCTGATCAATTAGTTTCCCTCTTTGAACAGCTGATAAAGTCAACACAACAGGCATAACAGAAATGACTCTGATGTTTATATTCATTACTTTCTCATAAATTCCAGTTCTTGCAAATGCACTTTTTCCTCTTTAGTATACAGCTATAGAAATTTTAATATTTATGATCACACGGTGAGGATGGGTTAACTTTCAAGTCTGGTCCCTCTTAAGGTTTCTTCTTCATATCGTCCCAGGTTTTTTTTTCTATGCCAACATCCCCTTTGGCTTGGCCATTTATTAATTTAAAATATATACCCCAAAATGTATTCACTTTGGGGAAAAGCTTTCCATTGTTGAAAGCATTATACAAAATTGGGGGGGAAATACATTTCAGAGAACAATAAATAACTAGATTGTGTTTCCATTTTTAATTGGTCAATTTTTACATAATTTTTTATCTTCACATCAGATCAAACATGCAATTAGCTGTGGATTTCGTTAAGATAATAATCTTTCTGGTTGCTTAGGCTAGAACAAAAAAGTTAATAAAACATTTGCTCAGCAGTATTTTTTAAATAATCAAAAGCATTTAGTAAATGAAATCTCCTACTACATCTCTATGGACTGCAACACAATTTAATTTCCTGCCCATGCTTATATATAAATGTTGTCATCATACAGTATGTCACTTTATATTTATAAGTAGAGATGCTGGGTTTTTGTCAAGGCAATATTTATAAAAATTGACATGAGTGCATGATTCCGCTGGAGAGTTCCTATAGTTCCTAGTAAGATTGTTTTATAGACATTTTTGAATATGATTTTGAATTGAGAACAAGAAAAGCCAGATTTTGCTTGAATGAATCAACATGTACTTGATTTACATTTTTCATTTACACCAACCCACTGAAATTAAATATCAATATGAAATTTACTTTTATTTAAAATACAAACCAACATGTTTCAATGTATTTCGGATCCTTAGACCTTGCTGCACTGCTCAGAACACTTTAACTGTATGTACAGTTATTGGAGCACTTTGTTCCTATTCACAATTTTTATCCATGTGCTGTGAAAATAAATCTAATTCAATAAATACATTATCAGTTCCTCTGCATTCCATAAGTGGTTCTCTTTAATTGCCATTTACTTTCACTCAGGTTTACAAGTTCCTGCTTGCATTAGAATGTTCCTGACCTTGGATTCCAGCACTGCATTTCACCTCCTACCTGCACTGTCATTAGCTTAATTTCTAACTATATTGTTAGCTTTTATAATTGTTTAGAAACTAGAACTGCAATCCAATCTGATAGACAAATAACTTAGAAGAGAATGCAGAGAATTACATTAAAGAACAATCCACTGAAAAATAATTCAATGCTCTTTGAATTGCAAAACCATAACTGAAAATAAACCTAAAGGGCAAGGGACAGGGGTGACTCAGTGGTTAAGGCATTAGAATTGGAAAGCCCCCGGTTCATACTCCAGTCCTACCAAGTTGCCACAAGTTACTCTGGATGGGTGTGTGTACCAAATGCCACAATGTACCCAGTAAACTAATTATTTCACTAACAAATATGCAAATAGTGTAAAAACATTCTTTTTAGGTGTAGGGGAAAAATATATATATAAACGTGTATCAAGAAAGTAAGCGTGAACGGTACCAATTTGGTACCAATTTTACTCTCAAAGTTTTTATTTTGTGCATCCCAAATTTCAGTTTTACACATATTACATTACATTTTTGATTTGAAATTTCTGATCCACCGAAAATTAGGAAACCCTGCTGTAAAGAGTAATAAGGTCCATTAATACTACTTTTTTTTTTTTTTTTTTTTTTTACACTCGACCCGTTTGCGCCCTAAAGAGTGACGACTGGAAGTGACGCACCTGCGCAGCACTCCGCCGAGCAGGGAGGCGTTGAGGCACTCGGGCGGTGAGAGTCTCCGCTGCACCTCTCCCACCGTCACCTTGTACTTGGAGGTGGAGCTGAGCAGAGACAGGCGACCCGGTACCGAGCAGAACACCTCGTTGACGTTAACGGTGACGCCGCCAATCAGGCCGTCTTTACTCATCATCAGAGACGTGACGCTCTTGTGCGGCATCGGCACTGCGGGTGGCGGGAAAACAGAGGAAGAAAACATTAAACACTGACGAGATTGCCTACATGAAAGGCTAAATACATTCCGAAGCAGAAAATCTCTAACTCCAGCTCTAACAAACAATCAATTTACATTTTTGAATATATTATTTTACACGTATTAATAATATTCAATAAAAAATCTAAACACACAACAAAATAATATCTTCTGCGGTGTCGTTGTATTAAATTACTATTAATATAATTTAAAATAATTACGAACTGACTGGTCTGATGTTAAACGTTTGTACTTATTATTATTATTATTATTATTATTTAAAGATTTTAGCTTTTCAGAGTAAAATTTTGGTTGCGTTTAATAAATATAAAAAACAAAAACAGAAATTTTTTAAATATTTTTGTTGATCTTCAATAAATTATCCCAATGCCATATTGCTTTTGTGAAGTTGTGTATACTTACATATGTCTTACATTATGTTAAGTAACGTTACATTGTGGTACTTTGTGTGTGGTATCTTGTTAGACTGTGTTTCTTTTGTGTCTCTTGTTTCATTACATTATTACCTTTTTAAATTTATGTCACGTTATATTATATTATATTATATTATATTATATTATATTATATTATATTATATTATGTAATGTGATATTACATTACACTGTGTTATGTTGTCCTCCTCGTTAGATTATTTTATGTTAACACAGCATACATTTCTTAACACATTATTAACAGTGCAATTTTTATAGAAAAAAAGAAATAAGATACAAAATGTCAGTCATGTGTTATCATACTTGATCACACAGGCTATCTTTTCCCGGATGGTTACATGACTCTAGAGTCAGTTTAAACTGTTATTTAAAAACAGACTGATGTTATCCCGGCAACTTGTCTGTATATTTAGCAGAAGATTTTAGACCACATAGCCTACAGAGATTTTTTTTTAAAAATCGTTCCGTGAAATCTAGGTTATTTGGCGGCGGCATTTGGGAGGCGGGGGTTGGGGGGGGGAGGGGGTGTTGCTATCATGTGATGTGGGACACATGGAATTAAGATCATTGTTGATGGATTTCTGTTACTGACCATAAACACTGTGTTTTTAGTCATTTTGCAATGTTGCATAAAATTGGAGTTCAAGAAAAAGCGAATCCAGCCAGTACCATTTGTTTATCTGATGAAACTTTCATTTATACATTTCACAAGGAAAGCTTTATAAAACTTACTTACACCCTAATTAAAAATGTTAACATTTCACTTTGTGTAGTAAGCCGTCGTACACTTTAGTACCCTTTTTTTTAAGGTTATTCACATTTCCTGTTAACACGTTTATATTCAAAATATTTTATTAACCGGTTATTGAATAACAGAATAAAGAAAATGTTTTGCAGTTTGTATTAGAGACAAAGCTTGCATTAGGAGGTTAACGCCAGACAGAACGCCCACTCTGATCTGCACGAGCGCTGCGTATAAAGGTCGCCTTTTAGAGTCAAAAGAACATTTCTAGGAAATCTAACATTGTTTTATTGTTATTGATTTTCTTTTTAGATACACTTCTTTATCGCTTCGCCAATCGCCCGAAAGAATAACACAAAGTCTGTCTTCTTCTGTAACAACACAAAGGCATCGTAAAGCACGGGCGCTGCTTTACCCACCCGGGTCACGGGTCCTGACTGGAGCGCGGTGCGGAGCGCGATACGCAACACGATAACAAGAAGTAGCACTAAATGTTCGCGGAGATTTTATTCTGTTCTGTGCGCGTTTTATATATTTATTTATTTATTATTATTATTATTATTATTATTATTATTATTATTATTATACATTTGACTTCCGTTGCAATATTAGCACATTGTTAAACACGTGCCCAAAAAAATGCAGTTGCAGGAAATGCTCTGACTACATTTCCAAACCCTTAGGCGTTTTTTGTTCTCAGCTGCACTGAAAACAATAAAAAATATATTAAGATAAAATAAAAGTGGCTAACACATGATGATGGTGAATGCATTGGATGTTTTGTGCTTGGTTTAGGAGTTTACTAAAAGTTCACTAAAATTACTTCTGATGATTAAGAGGTTAACACAAAGTCAGGTATTTTATCCTAGCTATAAAAAATGGTTTCTAATTAATGAAACAAAACAAAACGTGATTTTCCAACAACAATTCCTCACTTCCTCTCTGCACGTGATCTTTAATCTTTCACCTGTCACCCGTTAACCTAATAATTAGCGTATTTTATTAACTACCACATGCGCTCGCGCCACACCACCAATATTTTTTTATTGCAGTCTTAATTATCGATTGTTGATTGACTCGCGCCAACGTCCAATCACCCTCAGGCATTTTGGCGCCCTCGGTCATATTTAGAGCGTGCGATCAACGTCAAAGCAAACGCCTCTTTAACGACGCGTTAATTCGGTAACAACGAGTGCGCGAGCCCGCGGAGAGAGGCGCTCAGCTGGGACATCGCGCGCGTGCGCGTGTAGGAGGGGGATAATCGAGAAAATGAGCTCTAAACGAGCTGGCGAGATAGGGAAATCTCCATCCATCACGATGGCCGATTAAGGTTCCGTCCTCTGGGAGAAATTTCCAGTTAACACATTTCAAGTTAACTAAATTACCGCCTAATGTCTCGAGCGCCGGACAAATATTAACACGAGCCCAGGGAGCGCGCTGAGCTCGGGAAACGGAAACTGATGACTGACAGTGCAAGTGAATGCGACAATAATAATAATCATAATAATAATAATAATAATTAATGTGTTTTGTTTATTGGAAAAATAATCAAACATGTTTGTGTTTTATTTGAGAAAAGTAAGCTATAGCTTGTTAAAAACTCAAATCAATCTAAATATCAAAGTTATTTTGCAAGTAATGATTTTAATGTTTTTTTTTGGTTGAAGAAAACTAAAAACTAAATTTTTATTTGATGAATCAATGTTTTTCTAAGCATTAATAAAATCACTTTATTTTAATGTATTATTATTATTATTATTATTATTATTGTTATTATTATTATTATTATTATTATTATTATTAAGGCGCTAATCAACATGATAAATGTATTACTGATAATAATGTGTAGTCTGGGTGCCAATGGCATCTATCTGATCGCCACAAATACACAAACCCGCAGGACAGTACATAATTTTTTTCCTGAATTTGTTTCCAGCAAAAACAAGTTGTTAAGAAACATTAGCCAAGTAGCCGCTGCAAATATGAAACAGACTTTAATCATAAAATTAATCATACCGTTTAAGTTATTAGATATACGAATTCGATGATCACATACGTTTCGCAAATTTCTAGTTTTATTTAAAAAGATAAATAAACGCACGGATATATTGAGCTAGTCTCAATATAATATTGTTTTTATAATTATTATCATTCACAACTTTACCTTTCTTAATAACGGATTGATCCAGGATGTTCATTCCACTGTTATTGGCGTCTTCTACAGCCTGCAATACACACACACACACACACACACACACACACACACAAAGTGAAATAAATAATACACAAATGAAGAACAGGAGGAAGGTCTAGCACGTGCACGAAACACAATGTGCGTTTAATTTAAAAGTTTCTTGGACCCGAAACTTAACAAAACACGACAGGTGGTTTAATCTGTTAGCGGTATTTTGTCAGAGTTTATTAGAGGAACTTAGCAGCTACCCCAAGAGTCAGGAGTCATGTGTGGAGTTATTAGTCAGGAATTAGACACACTGCTGTTTAACTACAAATGTGCCTGTGCAGCGAGATTAGATAAGACAAAACTTCATCTGACTGGAGTATTTAGAAAGATTAATGTTCTGAAGACTTTTAAAAATATATTCTATGCATATCCAATTCTCTCTTTCTTTCTAACACACAAACACGCGCGCGCGCGCGCGCGCACGCACGCACACACACACACACACACACACACACACACACCCCTAGTGTGTGTTGTAATTGAAAGGATACTTATGAATCTCATAGGCTGCATGAGTGAAGAAATGATAGATATCAAGTAAAATAAAATAATGCCACGCGCGCGTCTGTAATTAAATAAACAGCACGGATGATCAGGGCGTTTGTGGGGTGTTTTATAGAGCATTATAAGCGGTACAGAAATTAGAGAGACATATTATACAAATGGTAGGGAAACATTGATCTGTCAGCTGTGTGTGTGTATGTGTGTGTGTGTGTGTGTGTGTGTGTGTGTGTGATTTAACCCCAAAATATTTAAGTCAATGTGATTTATTTAAACGCACAGTGTTTGGGGCGCGCGCGCGTGCGTGCGTGCGTGTGTGTGTGTGTGTGTGTGTGTGTGAGAGAGATTTAACCCCCGGGCGCATTCACATTATACACACACAGGCACACTCCAAACGATGTGCTTTCAAATAAATCACTTTGACTTAAATATTTGTTTAAGGTTTAGTGTCATTTTAATTAGTTTTTATGTGCAAATAATGAGGATTAATGACGTTCCAATGAAAATAATAATGATAATAATATTAGTGATGATTAGGCGTGAGAATCATTCATTGTGCGTAATATATATGGAAATGATACACTGCAAAAACAATAAATAAATAACGAGACTCACGTGCGTGTCGTCCATGCCGTGCGCGAGCCCGTGCAGAGACAGGCTGTCCCCCATGCCGGCCTCTAGTCCGTGCGGTGCCGAGTGCAGCAGCACGTCCGGCCGACGCACGGAGGAGTAATCCCGGGTGCGTGGGTCGAGGCCGGAGAGCTGCGGCGGGAGGGAGGCTCGCGGTTGCGGCAGCAGGGACGCGCTCTCTCCGCCGACCTCCTGCCGCTGGCGCGAGCCCCATGGGTGCTGCTGGTGAGGCTGGTGCAGCGCGTTCAACGCGTATGGGTCGTTCACGTGCGAGTACGGGTCCTGGCTCTGCGGGTACGGCAGCGGCTGGTACGGCGGCGGGAAGTACGGAGGCTGGAAGTCCGAGGAGGGCGCGTGTGAGAGCGGCGGCGCGCTGGAGTACGGAGCCTGAGACACCGAGCCGAGCTGGGAGAGGCGCGAGCTGTGGCCCGGTACGCCGTCATGGCGGTCCTTTAAACAAACAAACAAACAAACACAATAATGTGACGTGTCAAATAATCATAGGCGTATAAACAAATGTATTGAAAAATAAATATTGCACAAATGTTGTGCAAATATATGAATATGATTATTATTTCATCATCACACATCGTTTGTTTTACTTGAAGCTTATATACACTTTATACAGTTCAAGTTTGTAAATGTTTGTATTTACAAACAGAAGCAAACTTTTTTTATTTATTTGTATTTAATCTATTCAGTTATTGATTCTTGTGTCTTGTCTATAACAAATGTACAGTGTTTCATGTCAAATGCCAGTGTTTTTAAGAGACACAAACAGTCGGAATCAAATTCCCTGTGTCAACATACTTGACGATTAAAACCCGATTCAGATTTTGTTTTAGTTTGTATTTTGTATAATTAATACATTTTGTTTTATTGTTTTAAGTCGTTTTTGATCACTTTATTTTCAATTTCCTTTATGAAACCAAAAGACAAACTCTTCAAAAAGCTTATTTTATAATTAGAAACAGTTAATTATTAGAAATATAATTGTTTTCATTGTGTGCAAACATCACTAAAAGCAGGAAAAAAACTGAAATGTGTCATGCTTTCCAAAACAGCCTCCAGCAAAACCAAACAAAACGAAAGCTTGTAAAAGTACTTAGTTGGACTTAAATCTGCATTTCATTTACGCACAAAAAAGAAAGATAAAAAGAAAAGAAAGGAAAGGCGGTGGGACTTACCGTGGATGGATAAGTGTGCACTAACATCTGGAGTTTAGAATTTATTCCCACACACACACATACACACACTCATACACATTCACCACACATACACACACACTGATCCGACTTCAGGGAAGATCGGATGCGCTGATAGTGAAGAGAACAGTGCGCGCGCTCCGGGTACAATGCGCGTTCCGACTCTCCTACTCGGTCCCGCGCCTCGAGCTCCGCGAGCCTTACTTATCCTTCTTCCTCATCCGGTGTTTTCGGGCTCGGGAGAGAGAGAGAGAGTGTGTGTGTGTGTGTGCGTGTGCGTGTGTAAGTGTATGTGTGTGCATGCCGTCGCTGAGCTCCTGCCCCCGGAATAATCGTTATTCATGACTCTTTAATAAGAGCCGGCGAAGAAAAAAAAGCAGCAGCGCGGGAGAAGCGGAGCGTGAAGGCGCCGTCCTGCGCTCGCGCTGCCTCCTGCGTGGCGTGGCGTGGCGTGACGTGACGTTCATTCGGTGGAAGGAGAATCCCGTGCACGAGTGGGAGGTGGAGTTTTTTTTTTTTTTTTTTTAAGGAAAGGGGTTGGGGAAGGTGGAGGGGGGTGGGTTTGGGGAGCGATGCGAGTGCACGCGATAATACAGGGCTGCGCAGACACCAATACACACCAGTGCTCTCTCTCTCTCTCTCTCTCTCTCTCTCTCTCTCTCTCACGCACAGACGCACAGCATAAAACTGCATAACAATCCTCCAGCAGCTGAAAACAAGAGTACATTTTTCTCAACCTCACTCTCTTTACTAATACCCCCCTCCCTCCCCTTTTTTGTCTATAACCTTATAACCCCATAACCTCAACCTACTGTTCCTATCATTATGCTCGATTTCACGCGCCGGGGTCGCGGTGTTTAATTACCCCTGCCGCGTGACGGTGACTGTGAGAGAAATGCCATGTGTGACTTTTTTATTTCCAAAAGAAAAAAGAAAAAGAAACAACAACAAAAAAAGTAAAAGAATGGCGTTACTTCATCCTGTCCCACATCGAGATGTGCAAATAAATAAGAAAAAAATAAACGAAAAAAAAAACCCATCGCTACTTAATTTTTTTTATACTATTTTATATTTTTCACTTGTTGATTTTATTTTGTAAAATATATTTTGATGTAAACTGTAGCTTTCACGTCTACTAACTACAATAATTTAAAAAAATATCCCCAAGCAATTAATTACTAATTTCACTGATTATAATTAGAATTATGCTCAAAGAAACTACAGTAAGCAATAAAAGAATAACAAATTTGCATCACTTGATTAAGAAATAAACTAGTATCTACTGAAATGAACTAATCGTCAAAACAATGCAGCTACTAACTGCTGTCTCTTTTCAGACAGAATAATCTAAGCAATGAGTTTTACCTGACTGCTTTAATCCATTACTACTAAATGCTTATTGAGATTAAATAAAAATGTCTATAAAACATACACTGCTCAGAAATGTTAACCGCATTAATAAAGAAAATTTAGATTTATCTACTTGCTATATTGCTTATTTAAGACAAAATTTACAAATTACTATCTTAAAAAAAACATGCTTATAAAACAAAAAAACCCTAAAAACTCTTATAACATCATTAGAAACAAGCCAATACGATAAACAGTGTGTAAAATCAAGTAAAAAATTTATGTTGTTTATACATTAAAACTGGAAAAAAATCAAACTAAGTTAGATGCTTCTAGGAATCAGACCCATGATATTTAAAGTGTTAATGATGTAAAACTTATTTAAGCTCTGACATCCAACATGAGAAAAATACAGTCTATTAAAATTACACCTTAATATTTATGATGCACTTGTATGAAATGTTAATGATAATGATGTTCGGGTGAGCAATGTGAGACGGCGGCGTGTCCGCACGCGCTTTCCGGTGCACGTTACCTCATAGATGTCTTCATACTTGACATTTTCCACGAGCTTCCACAGCATGTTCACGCGCTGCTCCCCGCACGGCGAGTGGATTCACGTGCAGAGCTCTGGTCTCATCTCTCTCTCTCTCTCTCTCTCTCTCTCTCTCTCTCTCTGAGCGCGCGACCGAGTGAGTGCTCCGCCTGAACCCACAAACCTGCGCGAGACTTACTTCCTTACTTTCAAACTACAGATGAGTGACCCGAGACCCCCCCCCCCACACACACACACCCCAAAGACGCCTAAAAGCGGAAGATGACCTTAGCTGAACATGACTTTGACATCATACCGTCCTTGATCTATAGAAATAAAAAGGGACCGAACTGGACCACCTCTTATGTACATCTTAGTATTGTTTTAACATGGAGAGCTAGATGTAGTGTAAAACCCTAACCATAGATAGATAGATAGATAGATAGATAGATAGATAAATTATCCCAATCATTTAAAGCAGCTGTATGTAAACATTTACATGGAATTATTAACTGTTTAAAGGGGGGCCGCATCATTGACCAACCTGAGAGTCGACATGTGACAGTTACATTTACATTTAGATCCTTGGCAGATGTTTTTATCCAGAATGTCTTGCATCGTAAAAAGTGTTTTGAAGTTTACTGTAGGTCGTTGAATAGATTCTTACATCGAGTTACTAGGTTACCAACTTAGTGCCATCAATCAGATTTTTTTTTTCCAACAGCGGCTTAACTGATTCAGATTTTTTTTAAATGATCATTAAATTTTTTTGTTGTGTGTATCCAATATATCTAATTATAGCAATACGTAGTAATAATAATACAAATAAATAAATAAATAATAATAATAATAATAATAATAATAAAAATAAATGGTTAGCATTGTTGCCTTGCACCCCCAGGGTTGTGGGTTCGAATCCCACCTCTATCTCTGTGGGTGGAGTTTGCACATTCTCCACATGCTTGGTCGGTTTCCTTAGGGTACTCTGGTTTTCTCCTACATTCCAAAGGCAAGGCTGATTGGTATTTCCCAATATTCTATATCGTATGATTAAGTTGATGAGTGTGTGTGTGTGTGTGTGTGCGCTTGCGTTCTGTGATGAGTTGTCACCCCATCCAGGGTGTTCCCTGCATTGCTCCCTGAAGTCCCTGGGACACCAGGCACGCTGTCACCCTACACATGACAAGAGTAAGGAATAATAATAATGATGATGATGATGGTGATGATGATGATGATGATGATGAAGCGCCTCCTGCTGGGTGGTATCAATCACTACAGTGAGATCTGCTGGAGACTAACTCTGGTCATGAGCTACATAAAAACCTTCAATTTAATTATTATTAATTATTACATGCACTTTATTAGAAACACCTGCGCGTTCACTTGACTATTCGTAATTAAATGGACAGTTCCAATCGTGAATCGTTTAAACTGGGCCTAATATAAAAGTAAAGTTCAAAATTAATACACACTTAAAAAGCATATTAAAAAATACCTTTTTATGAATACACCATAGTGAGTATCATGATCAATCAAACAAACGATTTTTCAAGCATATTGATTCCTGATTCGTAAGTGAGAAAGAACTAGTACCGTGTCACTAAACTTCTTAGTGTTTGGCTCCCCCTAGTGGTCGTCTGTGTGAAACATGATATGTAATGGATTTAATAAATTTCACAGTACATCTACATACAGTATATTCGGCTTACATTTTAGCTCAAATAATCATAATAAATGTATAATCATATTCAAACAGTAATAACCAAATAATGTTTTATATAACATGACAAATCATTATAGGAAAAACGCGTAAATAAACTCCTAAAATGTCTTTTAATATGCAATTTATATATATATATATATATATATATATATATATATATATATATATATATATATATATATAGTTATATTTATAGCTTTTATAATATATATGAATATATTTTAAACATGTAAACATATTTGGTGTGCTCAGTTTTGGTCCTTGAACTGAACAATATTGAAGATGAAAAAAGATGGTACGTAATCTCAAAAAACAAATATTTTATTTATTACATATGAAACTACAGAGGTTTTTTAAACAACCATGTTCGCTAACCATTTAGCAACACTGGCAGCTAACAAAACAATGTAGTGTAAAACACTAAATCTCCACTAAACTATTTAAAATTATGGCAAAATGGCAAAAGTACAGAAAAATTCTACTGTGCGCTGGGTCCAAATGTCAAACACTTACAACACTGATTTATTTTATATATTTATTTTATTTTGCTAATGGAAACACACCTATAATTTCTCTTGCTAATTAACATGAAAAATAGAATTTTAAACTAAAGAAAACTTTAAAGTTACATCAAAATGCTCTTTAGATTTAATCTTGAATTTATACTTTTCCAGCCCAAAAGAGCTCAAGCTCACAGAGCAATTAGTATAACATAATTGTGAAACAAAGTTGTGTATTAAAAAAAAAAAGAAAACAATGCAGGAAAAGAAGAAGAAAAGTGTAACTTTCTGTTTTGTTTCACAAATCTTCTAGTCTGAAATTTTAGGGATTCACAGATTCATGCAAATGTGATGAAACATAATAAGCACAAACACAAGTTGAAAATGTTAAATAAAAAAATAAAAAACCACCACTGTCACATTCCTGTCTAATATAAATTTAGAACTCAACATAGGGGGCTTACAAGTTTACAAGTTTTTCTGAATTTGACACAAAAATGTATTCGATTAGAATTGCTTACTCCTCCTTTAAAATGAACAAATGAAAGCAAATCAAGATTGACAAGAAAACCACCAAATTGTTTGGAGCTCAAGGCCTTTTACGTCAACTAGTTGGCTTTAGTTAAATGTGAAATTAGCAAATGATTAGCCTGTTTTCTAAAACAAAAAAAAAATTTTTTTTCAACTTGTTGAACACAAATGTAATTTTACAAACTCCTTTTTGAGTCCAATGCCAAAGACAAGCTCAGAATACAAAGTTCAGCACATTCTAGAAATACTGCCATGGAATAAAACAAATACAATTAAATGCAGCTTCCTAAAAAAAAAAAAAAAAAAACTAAAGAAACCTTGCAAACCTAAAGAAGCAAACATACAGGCTTTTGACATTATCAATCTACATCCTTTAATAAAACACCATGAGGAGCACATCTGACCCAGTTTCAACTTAAAGAATTGGTGCTGAATGTTTCAACAGCCCTGCTGCTCCACATATAGAACCCCCCTCCCCCCACACACACACACACACACACACATTCCTCATGTCTAGAGGCCATGACAGATGTCCTAACAGTTTGAGAGAAAAGAGGCGCATTCTGTACAAGCGGCTCTGATTTGAATTCAGCTAAAGTGCACACACACACACACACACACACACACACACACACACACACACACACATGGTACAGCGTCCAGGGTTGCCAAGTGTTTTCAGGGGAAAGTGCATAATACATGAATAAAGAGGTCACTTAAAGTCATTCAAAGACTAATTTGCATATTTATTGAATGAATTTATGGTCATTTGCACATTAAAACACACACCACCGTTCAAAAGTTTTAGATCACTTTCTAACTCCATGATGGTTCCTGATTTTTATTTCTTTCTACATTGTAAAGTTTTGCTGAAGGCGTCCAGAAACTGCATGAATCTCCTTTGAACAGTTGATATTGAGATGTTTCTGCTACTTCTGCTCTGTAAAGACTTCATAACGCCTCTAATCTGAGCTGCTGTTAATTGGTCATTTTTCAGGCTGATAACTCTAAATGAACTTCTCGTCTGCAGCAGAGGTAGGTTTTGGTCTCGTCCTCCTGGGACGGCCTTCATGAGAGACAGTTTCATTATGGTGCTGGACGGATTTTGCAAATGCACTTGACGATACTGTTCTTGCAGGAACTATTACAGAAAGGCCGACCTCTGTGTCTTACAATAACAACTAACTGGTGTTTTTCTTGTTGTTACGTAATTACCTAATTCCATATGTGTTATTTTATAGTTTTGAAATCCACAGTATTGTTGTAGAATGTAGAAAATAAATCACTAAACAAAAACAAAGACATTTGAAAGTGATCTAAAACTTTTGACATGAAAGAAGAAAGATTTTCTGGAAAGATTTTTGACCTGTTGGACAAACACCTTTTGGCTGTGCATTGTGTATAATTATGATCAGTGATTTGTTATCAGGAACAATGAAGATCAGTAAAAAGTATTTCTGGATATAAATGTTTCTACTGGAACAGTGGTGATCGGTTATTAGTCATCAGGAGCAGTGGCGATGAGTAATCATCAGAAGAAGGTCCTAGCTAGCTAATTGTTTTCATTTCAGTTACATTAATAAGTAGAGATGTAACGGTATTGTAAATACCATCGTACCGCAATAACACTTTATTTCAATAACACCGCGGTCACATGACGGTAAAATGTTAGGTCTTCTGAGAAAAGTTTGCTCAGGCGAATGGAGCGAATGGGAGGTAGCGGGAACTACAATTCCCATCATCCTTTGCGGTCTGTTGTCGCTACAGATCCAGTAATGCGCACATCCGATTTAAAACCCGCTTACTCCGTAATGATTAATTACTCTTTCCATCTCTTTTCCTTCGCCGCTAATAGCAGCACCGCCATTTCCGCATTACTGGATCTGTAGCGACAACAGACCGCAAAGGATGATGGTCATGCGGGGCTGATGGGAATTGTAGTTCCCGCTACCTCCCGTTCGCTTAATTCGCCTGAGCAAACTTTTCTCAGAAGACCTATAGTTTTATCGAGTCATTTCGGTTTCTCTCTGAAAAGGGAAAAAAAAATCCTGTCTCTGTCTGAATAAGTGAGTGAATGAGGTGAGTGTCTCAAATACTCATTCAGCACATGGACCAGCTGCAATAAGTAGGCTGCTATTTTTATTTTTTCTGAGTTTTCAAGATTTTTTTTTACATGGTTTAATATTTTAATGTTGTTAAAATTGAAAAAAGTTTCTGTTTCAAAGTTTACCGATAGATGGCTAATTTGTCTGCCATTGATATGTTCAGTGTTCATGTATACCGTTTAATAAACACTTCTGGCACTTTTTTCTTCATTAGTTTTGTTTTTCCTGTAAATGATTCAATAAATACCGTACCGTGCCATTCATACCGCGGTATTACCGTACCGTCAAGTTTTGATACCGTTACATCCCTATTAATAAGTGAAAGCAGAAAATTGGACAAATAGACTTAGGACAATTCATTTATTCTTCATTTTTATTTACTTTTTACTGCAATGATTTATAAACTTCTTATCCGATATTAATCTGGTAAACAAATAATCAACAATGTAATGAGTTGGAGTAAATCTATGTTTCCATGGAGCAAACCAGCTGCTATATAACACACCTGATCCAAACCATACGCTCTTTGTCAGGGTTAAGCGAGTGTGTCGGCGCAGGTATACACACTTTTCACTTTTCAAATAAAAAAAAACGAGAAACCTCACGCTATTGACCATCATTACACATTGTGTCAGTTCACATATCGACCAGAAGATGGCGATTATGTAACAGCTATCGCTCGGATACGTTGTCTCTGTTTTGGGGTATTTCTAAGAACAATCAGTGCTACTCTGAATGATGTTGATATACATTTACCTCATCTGTCTTGTAATTATACATCACATATTGTCTTGTTAAAATAATAAAATTAGCCAATGAATAACTGTTTATTTTTAATCCAAGTTAAAATAACGATTAAGCTACAAAAGCGAAATATCATGTCACTGACTAAAAGGTAAACACCCCTGTATAATTCTAAAATACAAGTACATGCAGTTGCTTAACTTATCTAGAATTAGCCCTTTCTATGCTAAGCACAGGCGCGGTTAGGCTAGGTGTTGATATTGTAACTTCTGCTAAAATATCGCTAATTGTGGGAAACGTAATGTCACAATGATGCTCTGAAAAGATTAACAAGCTCCAGGCTTATTTTTAAGCTTTTCTGTTTTTTTTTTAATATATAATTTTAAACTTCAGTCACATTAAGCTTGAATATAGTTACTAAACAAACACTTCACACTAACGATCGTAAATTATCCTGGTCAATTTAAACTCATAATTAGGACTGTAGTACATTTATTAGTACATCATTTTAAGTACCGTGTGCAGTGATGGCTCAAAAGGTTTACTGATCAGAATATTGGAGGTTCAAGCCTCAATATTGCCAATCTACCACTGTTGGCTTGTCTGTCTCTGCTCCAGAGGATGTTATATCACGACTGACCCTGTGCTCTGACCGCCAACTTCCTAACAACAAGCTGGTATATCACTTTAAATAAAACAAATCACTGTACTGTAAAGCGTATATTAATTCTTCTTCTTCTTCTTCTTCTTCTTCTTCTTCTATAATTGAACATAGTATGATGTGTCTTAAAGACACATCGTAATTCATCAAGTCCATCTAAAGCAGGGGTCTCCAAATCCAGTCCTGGAGGACCAGTGACCTGCACAGTTTGTAATTCACCAACATCTAAACACACCCACTGAACCTAGTAATTAACAGATTAGTTAAATCAGCTGTGTTTGAGAAGAGGAATCACCAAACTGTGTTGGACACTGGCCCTCCAGGACTGGATTTGGAGACTAAAGGTTTGAAGGTTTGGGTTACAGCAACAGTAATAAACATGCTAGACAGCTGACAGGGCCTGAGATTAAAGTTAAACGAGCTTTCATTAAAGTGAAATTGATTAAAACAGTGGCCTAAGGATGTACCAAATATATATTTTATTATATATTTAACAGCCTATATATTTTTTGAGAAAGTGCAGGTAGGTGCTTGTTCAGTGGCCCATCAAGGACACTGCATACTTAAGGAAACGAGACAGTCAAATAAGGACAGTAGCTAATTAAGGTCACTGGTCAATAATGGACCCTGGTCAGTCAGGCACACTGGTCAATCATGGGCACCAACCAATCATGGAACCCAGCCATTAATGAACACTAACGAATCAAAGTGACTGACCAATCAAGGACAGGCCAGTCATAGAGACTCACTGATGATGGACACTGACCGATTATGGAAACCAGCCAATCATGGACACCAACCGGGACACTGGCTAATTCAGTACACTGAGCATTCATGTACACTGGCTCAGCAATACGAAGATATTGACCGGTTATGGACACTGGCTAATTACACTTAACATTGACACTTGTTTAGGTGTTTTCTTTCTTTCTTTCTTCTTTCTTTCTTTCTTTCTTTCTTTCTTTCTTGAAGTAATCACTTTTGTAATTTGTGTTGTCTTCATTTAACAAACTCTCTCTTTCTTCAAGACACTTTAACCAAAAATAAATAACCATTCTCCAGACCAGCTTGGGTTTAATATAAGACTTTGAGCAATATGCTTTATTGAACATGTAAGGATATTTCATATATGTAGTTCAAAACCTGCAAGAAAAATTGCTGTTTTTATACATTTATATATAACTTCTTTACAAATGCGGTTGAGATGTGGTGACGTTCTGCAGGTTCAGTGATGTTTCCAAACAGTGTACAAACTTTAACATGCACATTTAATATACAGTTACCGACGGCAACGATGAGTGTCACCGCCATTCATTTACAGTTCCGACACGACCTGAAATGATGCCTTGGAATGTGTGTCTGCTTTACATTTTTTTATTATTATTATTATTATTATTATTATTATTATTATTATTCAAATAATCATCTCAACTATCTGTACAGGGACGAGCTCTAAACCAAATAACTTATCTGACAAGAAAATTAAAGATAAGGTAATAAATTAACTACACAAAACAGAACAAAAAAGCCCGCCCTGATTGAGCCACGCCCTGAATCAAACTCTGCCCAATCATCACTAGGGCTCAAACCAGGAAGTGAGTCAGCAGCAGTTCCTTTAAAATGAAAAAGAAAACAAAAAATAAACAAAGCAAAAAATAAATGGGCAGAGTCATTCCGTTTTCTCCATTTTCCCATCTTTCGACTGTGTCTCGTTTGTTTTGCGTAGCGGCGTCTTTTCCGAGTTGGAGTTTATCTGGACGCCGTCGGGAGTTCCTGTGCTCTTGTTAGCCGAGTGCTTCTCCAGGTAGTTCAGCATTTCACTGAGGATCGTCTGGAAGGTGCTGAGAGCGGCGCAGATCGCAGGCGTGCCAAAACCGTGTGTGATCAGACTGCAACAAATGAAACATGTATATACAATTAGATAATAATAATAATAATAATAATAATATAGCATGTAATCAGATATTTTACAGTTTAATTGTGCCGTGTGCATGTTATAGGATTTCACCTAAATTGTGTTCAATAGAATATGACGTTATAGAGTAATTATTCCAGAACTTTCCACTGCAAGAATCCAGCAGGTCCAAGTTGATTTACTGTACTTATATTTCTTAGGAGGCTTGAATGTTTCATGTATAGTAAAATGATTAAACCTATTAGTAAATATTTTTAAAACTTGTTTTTTCGAACATTGCTAAGATTTTGAAAAATGGAAAAATGTCCAGAGATATGTTGAATAATCTTATATTTTGTAGTTCTTTTTCTGCAATCTTATAGAAGAAAATACTAGATCTTTTTGACTAATACGTAACTGTCATGTCATCGCAATGGAAATCAAGGCAGCGTCAACGATAGATGCTCAGAACTATAAGAACTCAGTAATTAATAAAAACAAACTTCAGGTTATGATATGTAAATGAATAACATCTTTAAAAAAGCAAAACATTTCAGTGATAAAAAAAAATCAAAAAATTTTTTAATGAAATTGTGCTTCATAGTTTGTGGGAGAAATGTACAATTATGACATCAACAAAGGAATGAAGCCAATTTTTTATGTAAATAAAAATGATGTGTATAATTACTGTTAGGGACGCTGAAATGTTTTGCTTAAGAAAGTGGCAGGATTTTTACTTTATTATTATTATTATTATTATTATTATTATTATTATTATTTGATTTGGCATCCTGTGCAGGGTGTACCCCGCCTCATGCCCTAAGTTTCCTGGGATAGGCTCCAGGCCCCCCTGCAATCCTCAATACAGGATAAAGCGGTATAGATGATGAGTGAGTGACTGAGTGTTTATTATTATTATTATTATTATTATTATTATTATTATTATTATTAGTAGTAGTAGTAGTAGTAGTAGTAGTAGCAGTAGTAGTAGTAGTTTGCATCTGTCTGTGCATGTTAGTACCTGAAATGTGTTAGATGTCTCTGAATATCTAAGTCCAGGATTGGTGTCGGTCTCGAGGAACCCAACGGAGAGCGATCCTGACTTAGTAAATCTTGAAATTCCTTACAGATCTGCCTACAAACACACACAGAAACACCAATAACATTTAGGAAACACAATCTACATGTACACTATCTATGGAGTGATGGAGTGATGGAGTGTTGTGATGGGGGTCTTGCTACTCCTTAATTTGTACATGGTTATATTTGTCTTTCTTTCATGTTTTAATCAATACTATATATGTTTTTATTTATACTTTTGAACATTTCCTATTATACACACTCTGGCACTGACAAAGCATCCGACTAGCTATAACATCCCTGTCGACTAGCTGGATGTTAGTGTATAAATGGTAAATATACAGTACGGTTTAAAGACCTTTGACATATTGTATTTTTTTTTTTTTTTGGACAAATCTTGTTATATTTTATGACTTCATTATAAAGTCTATACAAAAAAAATCTTTAATTCAACAAACTTATATATACTTAATATATCTTACTGGAAAATATCTGTAGGCTAGAAAGGAAAGCAACATGCTACTGTATGTAAAAAAACCACTTTCACGTTCTCTTCTGGGATTTGCATGCATGAAAAAGAAAGAAGGAATGTAACTGATTCTGTGGAATGTTCAGTACATCAAAGCGGCAAATTCTCTTATAAAACTGCACAAATTGTACCTGAGCCAATATTTTAAGCAAAATGTCATCACACCAATTACTGACTTTGGTTCTTAATGACTTTTTTTTAAAATAGTTTTTTTGTTTTGTTTTTGATATCCTCACTTTACAGCTGTGATTGCCATGTGATTTGCAAGACAACACTGCATATAAAAAGCATTGGAAATTAATCAATATCAGTTAAATTATAATTAGTTTTTCCATTACCTACTGCAAAAAAATAATAGATTTTAAAGTATTTAATTTTTAAATTCAGGCTATAAAGTGTCCAGTTCCTTACTTGGTGGCCAGCACCATTTTCTTGCGGCCGCTCTGCTCTTTTGGCTCTGTGTGTTGCCGTGCCAGATGTTCTCCGACTGCTTTAGTGGGAAACTCTGTCTCACAGGTGTAGCCAAAATCCCGTGCCAGATGTAACGCTTCACCTGTACAAAAGAGGAGAAAATGGCAAAGTTGCACGTAAAACACTAAATAATGTGTAACAATCTACAAACCATCTATTACTGGTATAAATATATTCATGAATGATGAATTTTCCAATAGCGTCACACATGAACACTTTAGACTCAGTTGTGTGTGAAGTCTATTGCATTATCTATTAAATATTTTCCGATTGTTTGTTTCATTGATTGATTTAGGCCGGTTCGTAAAGCAAGCCTTGTTAATGTAACAATGTTATATTTCAACATGAGAAACAGGAGATGTTTTAAACTTTTATTATGTAGTTGTTTGTTTTTTGGATAACATTTGTATATCCTGTATTATCTAAGATTAATAATTTTTCCACAAAGCTATTTTGTTTAAGGGAACAAATCTCTTTATGTCTTTTTAAGATATTTCATCCACATTTCATTGTTTAAACTAATTAATTAATTTAAGATTTTTAGACAACCGATTGTCTGGATTATTTACTGTTTTAATTCTACAATTATCAATTTCTCCACTCTGGTTTCAAAGACTAAACACTGATGTTATTCTTCACATCAGTTTGTTAAGTTTTGCTATTTGTTGTGTCTTTTTTAACCAACCTCGAGATTTGCTCATTCAACTTGTTTTCCAGCAGGCTTAGTATTTCTAGTAGTTTAGCACATAGTGTTATGACATATTTATGAAAACAGAGGTTTCTTTTTTACATTTCTTATTATTATTCATGTTTGTTAGGACTGTTTTCTCCAATGTTGTCATGATTTTTGCTACAATTTTCACGTTTAGGTTTGTCGCTTCTGCTGTTGTGACAATTTGTTTTTTATTAGGAACCAATGTGTCAGACATACTGTACCTTCAACTAAAGACGTAAGCAGTGTGACATTGGCAGCTTTCCTGCGGCCAGCCGGGAGATTAAGCCCCAATCTGTCCAACTTCTCTCTGAGGCACCGGCCACCGTTTTTAGACTTTGCTCTAATAGAGAAAGAGAGAGAGAGAGAGTTATTAATAAAAACATCACCAAACAATTCATTGTGTTAATCATTTAAAAAAATTCACAACAAACCTGTTCAAGAAAATTAGGAAAAAAAACTTTTTTTTTTCTTTCTATATTTACAATAACATCCTTATATCAACTGATTTGAAACTGCATCCCTGCGCACAAATAATATGTTTAAGTAGGAATTCAGTAATTTGTTTGTAAATTAATTTCATTGTAATTAAACTATTTATTGCAAAATCTTCAAATGTCATTAAAGCCTTTGTGCTGTAACTGTGGTTCTAAATTTTCTTGTTTACTCAGTGATAAAAAAAAAAAATCTCAAGACCGTTGTGTGTTAAAAAACAAATCATGGAATTTATTTATTTATGCATATTTTTATGAGAACCTGCTATCTAACCACCCTGAAGGTCATCTTTAAATTCAAAATTGAAGTTGCTGAAAGTTAAATATACAGTAACTCATACAGGTCAGCAGTCATGTTTCTATCTAAGTCATGAACTAAACATACTTTCTTCCAAGAATTTTTTGTAGAAATGTAAGATGTAAGGCATTTTATTTATCTTTATTTTAAAGTATCTTTTACAATTTTCTTGGATAAATCGTATATAATGGTTATTTTCTGGGGTTGCTTTTGTCTTTGTTTTTGTGTTTGTGCCGTTTCTTCCTACAATACATTTAAGTTCTCTCTCTCTCTCTCTCTCTCTCTTATTCTGTGTGTGTGTGTGTGTGTGTGTGTGTGCACTTGTGTGTAGTAGTAGTAGCAGTAGCAGTAGTAGTGTAGTCGAGGCACCATCTTCATCCCCTATCCAATTTCCCTCATCTTTGCCCTTCTCTCTCTCTCTCTCTCTCTCTCTCTCTCTCTCTCTCTGTCTCTCTTACTCATCAATAATAGATCCACTGGCTCTCCTACTCACCCCATCTTTTCCTCTTCCTCCCTCGCTCTCTCCCATTCTTTTTACCCTTCATCTCAAAATCAATTGCAATGTCCTCATCCTCATCCTTTTCCTTCTCTGTTTCTTTTTCTCATTTTCTCTCTTTTTCACATGCTTGTTCCATGTTCACTTTCAGAGCCTGGGGTTAATGCTGTTTATGCATATCACCCTGTGTGTGTGTGTGTGTGTGTGTGTGTGTGTGTGTGTGTGTGTGTGTGTGTGTGTGTGTGTGTGTGCGTGTGTGTGTGTGTGTGTGTGTGTTACCTCCTGAGGATGCCCCCCAGCAGTGAGGCATTGAGACACTCTGGTGGAGACAGTCGCCTTTTAACTTCCGCAATGGTCACTTTGTATTTGGAGGTAGAGCTGAGAAGCGAGAGACGGCCAGGGACTGAGCAGAACAGATCTGTAGGGTTCACCACACACGTGCCTCCTGGTGTTACCAATAAAAACAAACACACAAACGGGAAGGTTAACGTTGTCTAATAATTGAATAATTGTGCTTCGCCAACAGCATGACGCGTTTGTGTAAGTGCTTCAATCTCTATGTCTGTGCAGGTTCTCCAGGGTTCTCAGGTTTTTATCACACTTCCTATATACATCCAAGCAATGAGGTTAGCTTCAGTACGTGTGAGTGAAGCCTGGCATCCCATCCAGGGTGTATTTAATTAGCTTGAAATTACTCATTTCTGAATCTCAAATTCAACCATGTGCATCTACGTAGCATTATAAAGATTTTTACAATTCTACTCACAAGGAAATATTAGGGCTGTTTGTTTGGGTACATGTGATTTTCACACTAGTATTTTAATTGCTTTATGTGTTATATTATATGTTGTGCATAAAGTTGTGCATTCAATTTTCTATTTTATCTAAATGAATGTCCCCACAAAACAGTTTCGAAATTCTGGGGATATTGGGGATGGTCCCCATTAGGGTTTTTTTTTACTTAGTGTGTGTGTGTGTGTGTGTGTGTGTGTGTGTGTGTGTGTGTGTGTGTGTGTGTGTGTTGCAAACTTTCCTGTAAAATCCTAAAATAGCCTAATCATTATGTCTGGGTATAGCAAACTATTAATTAGCAGTTGTATTAATTAATATTATTAATTATTAATTAATTAATACTGGAATGTCCTCATAATGATAAAGGCACTCAAGTACACACAAGTATAGAAGTGTATGATATGGCAGTTTAAAAAGGTTTGTGGAAATAAATATGTTTTATTTTCTTACTTTCTTATTTTATTTTTTGAAAAACAATTTTAGGTCTTTTAATTCAGTTACTGAGATAAATAGCATTAATATTTGTGCTAATGGAAGGTCAAAAGATTAAGTAAGATGAAAGTGTGTGAGTGTGTGTACATGTTCGCGTGTAGTTATGCCTATGTGTGTTGAACTAAATGTTCACATAATTACAGAAATATCTGACAATATTAAGTTATCATGACATCTGCCTGTCCTCATTAAAAAACTAACTGGTTAATGAGAATAATGTAGCGTGTGCATGTCTTGTGCATTTGTGTTATGCATTTGCGTGAGTGTGTGTGTGTGTGTGTGTGTGTGTGTGTGTGTGCATACAATATGTTTATAATTTGGTGAGAAGTAAATGTCCCCACAAGGATAGATGCCTAACCTGAAATTTTTGTGACATTTTTGGTCCTCACTCAGTTTTTTGCTATTACGCAGTTTAAATAATGAGGTAATAAGTTAAAGAAATAAAATGTTTCCTTTTACCAACAAAAATATTAGGGTTAAATTATGTACACCCTATAGGAAGGTACTTATAAGAAGAAGTAGTACATGTGTGTGTGTGTGTGTGTGTGTGTGTGTGTGTGTGTGTGTGTGTGTGTGTGTGTACTCGAGTCTGTGTGTGTGTGTGCACTTGAGTCTGTGTGTGGGTGTGTGTGTGTGTGTGTGTGTGTGTGCTCTCAAGTGTGTGTGTGTGTGTGTGTTCCTGAAGGATCTTCCTGGCTGCAGGGTCTCTCACCTGCACTACTGCATGTCAGTCAATGTGAAGCGGTCTGACAAACCCAAGATCTCACCTAGCATTCAAGTTAACATCGCATTAATTCCCCCCCAAAAAAATGTTTTGATTCAAAGTAGTTTGTATTTTATGTTGCCAAGGGCGATTGAAAAAGAGCTATTGCCGGTAGTCTGGTCGCGAGCGTCGGGCCCAGAGGCGATAGAGAGTATTTAAGCGCTGGAGAGTAGCCTGAGGCGCAGCGCTCAGCGATCACAAAGCGAATCAAGTGCTTTTTACGAGTTTGCCACGAAAATTAAAGTTAGAGGGGGGAAAAAAGACATAGGCCAAATGCCAGTCTAGTTCTGATTCAAATGTAGCAGCGGTGTGTTTATGGGGCCGCCAGATCAACCAGCACACACACACACACACATACACACTCATACACATTTGTTTTACTAAGCTACACCTTAATCCATTTTTAAACCATAATTCCAGTAAGCAAAAAAGAAACATTTATTCTTATTAATGTAATTAGTGAAGAGGTTCTCCTTGTGGCCACTACGAAAACATTCCCACATGATCAAACTCATCAGCTATTCCTGTCCTTGTTAGGACATTTAGTCCCCAACAACATTAACACAGAGACATTTGCCGATCATGACGACATTTCACATTTCACCTTCCATTCACATAAACACCTTAATAATGCATATAATTCATGTTTTGCAAGAACTAAACCTCACCCCAATCCCAACCTCATTAACCACAAGCAAACTTTTTTTATTCTTAAAAGCTGTAAATCTGATGGCATTGTGAGGACCAAGAAAATGTCCTCTGTACTGGACATTTCTATCCTTGTGGGGACATTTGGACCTCATTGAGATATTTAAAAAAAACAGTCAATTATAACCCATTCAACTAAATCCTTTAACACCCCACAGTATTCTAAAGCACACCAATATTCTAACTTTTGTTACAGCCTTCTACAGTATTCTGCTGCATTTCATTACATTCTAATGAATAAAGGCTTGTGTGTTATATAAGGCTTTTTGCCATATTCTTTAAAATAATGCAATATTTTACACAGTGCATGTAAGGGGTCAGGGGTCACTCAGTGGTTAAGGTGTTGAAGTACTGATCGGAGGGTCCCAGGGGCAAATCCCAGCACTGCTCCTCCAAGGTTGCCACTGTTGGGACCACTGCAGGGCCCTTAACCCTTGACTGCTCAGGTGTATAATAAACTGGACAAGGGTGTCTGCCGAATGACGTTTTCGGCATTTTAAATATAAAATGTAAACGTAAGATGTTTCTGTTCTTGTGGGGACAATTGGGCTTTATAGAGACATAAAAACATGTGGACCGACAAACAAAGTATAATGATTGGAGAGGGTAAGGTATAATTCTAATGTCCACAAGAAGATGCATGCTCAGTGCATTAGCCTAGAAATGTTTCCTACACGCACACACTACACTCTAAAGGGGAGAGGCTAATCTTGATCAAATTCCTGGAAGCTACATGCACTAATGATTAAAAACGCGCGCGACTTCTCTAACCAGAGCGCGCGCGTTTCCTGAGTGATCTCTTTAGAAAAGGAAAAAAGAGATGGATAGATAGAAGGAAAGAAAGAAAAAGCTCGATGTGAATATTCAGGCGAGTCGAAGTTGCAGTGAGTGTGAACAACATTAAATATGATCTCCGCTGCATTCGGGGCTCGAGCCGTATTAACATATCAAAGCGGCCGCCCGAGGCGCGAGAGAAGCCATCGATACCGGGAGCGCGAGGCAAAGCAAAGATTATTGGTTGTGATGGCTCTGGAACCGGCGGAGCTCGCGGCTAAAAATCCTCCGTTATAAAAAAAAAAAAAAAAAAGGCGAGAGAGAGAGAGAGAGAGAGAGAGAGAGAACACGGGGGTGAGAGCGATGGGAGACACGCGCGCCACATGGATCCGCGCGCACACAGAGGCAGAATTTTATTCAAGAACAAAAAAAAAAAAAAAGAAAGGAAAAAAATAGATAAAGAAAGGAAAGGTAGCAAACAGCGCGCACTACAGTAGGTGAGATTCATGCAGAATGATAAATGAATTAGGATAGAAAGTAATAATAATAATAATAATACGCAGAGTTATTACAATGTTGCCAAATAAATATTTACTGTTCTTTAATTTAGAACACTGATGTTTATATATTTAGCAATTTGTCTGTTGGTTTGTTTAATAAAATACTATTAAACAAACCAACACACAAATTACTAAATATATAAACGTCAGTGTATATAAAAGTATATATATATATATATATATAGTATTTTGACATTTAAAATCCATCACCACTTATATAAGTACGTTTTAGAATTTTTTTTTTATGTAATAACGCTTTTTCTTCCACAAAACCCCCATTCTGTAGTTCAGGTTTTAATTCACATTCTGTGTTCAGACAACAAAAGGAGAACAAAAGGTGAAATCACGATGGAAAGCGATGCCTCAGTTTGGTGTGTTTTTAATGAGAGATTCTCCAGCTAACGGACTGAAGAAAACACGAGAGTTCAATAATTTAAATGTCCCTGTGTGTGTGTGTGTGTGTGTGTGTGTGTGTGTGTGTGTGTATGCGCGCGTGTGTGTGTGCGTGTGAGCGAGTTCATGCGTGTTCGGACTTACCTCGTCGGATAACCCCGCCTTGTCCGTTCAACATGAGCCCGCATTGCGCGTCCACGGACCCCTACAACACACATTATAGGAGCGTCAATTCTAATCCAGTCCGCCACAGTACATCTATTGAATTTCTATAATATTTTAAGAGTTTCAGCAACGTTTCCAAACAGTTTAATAATAATAATAATAATGATATTAATAATAATAATAATAATAATAATAATAATAATAAAATTAATAATAATAGTGTTGGAACCTAGTACACTGTAACACATTTCTTTAAAATTCTATTAAGCTTTACAAGATCCCAGTACAAGCTCAACCATTCTCTTGCATTCTATAATATTCTAACCACGTTTCTTAATAATACTATCTTTATTTTTGTATGGGATTATGTATTGAATTCTGGTACCTTCTACATTTGCTGTAAATTCTCGTAAAGTATTCAGTGCTTCGTCCTCGACAGTAAATTATACAACGTTATACGAAATTCTACAGCATTACTGTAAATTCAGCAATTTTATAGTAAATTCAACAGTGTAATAGGAAATTTATAATAGAATTAACATCAGTATAGCACATTTTACAGCATTCTACTAAACGTATGTAATTGCATTATGCAAAATTTTTCTGCTTTATAGTAAATTCTACTCAATCCTAGCAAATTCTACTCCCTACTAGTATATTCTACAATGTGGTGGTAAACTTACTACATTCTTGTCCTACTGCATTCAAAAGAATTCTATAGTGATAAAGTGAAATCTACTTTGATAAACTAAATTTTACAACGATTTAGTACATTCTAAGGTTTTACAGTGAATTATATTGCATTGTAATTATTAATAAAGTGTTAGACTACATTAAACTGCATTCTAGGAAATTCTACAGTGCTATAGTACATTTTAATACATTGTTGTCGGTTCTACTGCATTGTGGTTGATTTTACTGCATTCCAAATAATTTTAGAAAATGCATTAATTTATAGTGAATTCTACTCTACTATAGTAAATTATACAGAATCACAGAAAACTGTCTTACTGTACATTGGATTAAATGTTTACTATTATAGAGGTATATGTAAGTGTGTTTTTATTAATAATCTTGTAAACACTTCATCGTTATTATGAATATTATATTAATAAATATTAAGTATCAGATGGCATTTTTTAAATACAGTACTAAAATCTAGTTTTAAATAGCACCATTGGATGTGTGTAGACTTAAGTAAAGCCATAATGTTATGCTGAGAAGTTGGCACACAATTTTTGATTCCTGAATGTTTGAATTGTAAAATTCAGAACTGGGTATAACCTCAGCATTGAACTATTAAAAGATAATTTTTGCATGTTAATGTTAAAAAACGTTTACCTGCTGAAGACTAAACACCAAACAAACAAACAAACAAACAAAGAGGTAAAAGTACAATATTAGAAAAATAGTTAACCTAGTTCTTAAGGCTGTTTAGATTTATCACTCTTCATGAATAATTAAACTTTTGCATCAGAGGTGGTTCTGAGTGGAAGAAGAATAGGAAGCTAACAACGCTTAACCATTGATTCAATCGTTGTAGACCCCTTTATTCTGAATGAAAATGTCAGCCTTTTGGCCAAGCTACGTAGAATAAAGCCTTAAAGGAACGTCCATGGTACTACCTGAATTTTTAAGACTGTAAGTGTAAAAGGACTGCCTTACAACTTTATTCTCAACCCTAACTAATGTTACCACATGCATATACGAAGCAAAAAGATGCACATTGAAGTTACAGAGACAGGGAAAATTAGGAAAGTCCATAGGGTAATCCATCAGGCTTGCAAACTGACTAACAATCGCCGTGCACTTGGCACTTGGACACAACGATTCATGTTTTTTCCATAAATTAAATGACCACACACACACACACACACACACACACACACACACACACACACACACACACACACACACACACAAAACCTCTTTATTTTCTTTATTTGGGGCTTTAAATAACGATAAAGATATTTTATCCATGTACTCTTAAAGAACCTTATAATAATTTGGGACAAAATGGCTAGACCACTAAGTAGAACAAAACCAAGCAAAACATTTGTTCATTATTGTAGATAAATTTTAACTGGCTACAACCAAATGCTTTCCTATAGCATAATGCTAACATTTAGGGAAATGTGTTTGATTCTTTGTGGCTTGTAAAAAAATATATATTGGATCAGAAAAATGGTTCATAATTGTTCCTCCTTGATGACCTAACTTTCACAGTACATTTATTTATTTATTTATGTTGACATTTAAAAAGTGAGAACATGCAATGGACTAAACAAAACCGCATTTGCCAAAAGTAATGAATACGATCATTTCTGTCTTTTGCGTCTTATTTTTTGGAAGACGCCGATTTAAACGTGTGTGATGCAAATACCACATAAACAAACAAACCAACAAATAAACAAAAACAGGCGCCGGTTTATGCAATTATTAAAGGCAGTAAGTGAAGAGAGTCAGAGTTTAACGTCGCGTGTATAGTATTTTTCTGACGTCATAAATTATAACGACCAAGTTGTGTGAATTAAGCTGGTTTTAAAATGGAATTGCCTACAACTAACTACATACAGCGTTTGGTGGTAACTGCGGAAATTATTTTTATTGTTATTAATTATTAATAATATATTAATGTATAAACTCATGTCTCAGTGGTTTCGCGAGATTTTCTATCAAACGTTAATCCGTCTCACGAGCCGCGACCAGACTCCACAACAAAGAGTAACACACACACACACACACGTACTCTAGTTTATAAAGTGCCATACTGCCGAGCTCGTGTAAGCCTTAAAAAACTCCTCCTTTTTTCTTTTTCTTCCTTATGCAGTTAAAGTGATTATAAAATCAATACAGACAGAAAGAAAGAAATAAAAAAAAGTCTGAAGCTCAGGGATAAATTATGCGGGAAGGTACCAGGGCCACGGGGCAGCTCCTATTGTTCCGCGTGCCAAATCTTTTTTAGCGGCTCAGAGATGCACTTTGTACGCGCGAGACTCTGTCTTGCCCCGCATCTGTTCCGGTGAAGCTCCGCACCGGGCCGCGTGCGCCTTTTTTTATTATTATTCAGAAAGGTCGGAAACCTTTTTTCACGCGACTTTATATATGTTTCTCTGCGGGGATTTTTGGCGTGCGTGCGTGTTTGAGTGTGTGTCTACATGTGTGTGTGTGTGTGTGTGTGTTGTGTCTCGTCTTTACGTAACTAACGCGCGCGTGCAGAGCAAGTCACCTAAAAAAAACTATTGAGAAAGCATCAAAACAAGCCGCACGCGACAACTGCGGTGTAAACAAAGGCGCTCAGAATTCTGCTCGCACCACACGGTTTCAAAGCTAATATTCTATTATTCATGTTATTTGTAAAAACATGTAATTTGCACATGCATATAACATTAAATTATATTGTATGTTATAGAATCTTAAAATATTTTTAAAAAATTGCATGGATGCATATAAATGCACTGAATAAAAATAGCTTTAATTCAGAATTTCTAGACAAGCTCTGCAATGTAAGCTTCACATCATAATGATTTAAATATTCAACGAATATATTACAGTTATGACTTTATGGGCGTACGTACATTTTTTATTGTAGAATTTAATAATTCAGGCGCGTGCACACATGCAGCATGCCATTTTTGCGTTTTGTTATAAAGCGTCAAAACAAGACCTGTATGATCGCAAATCATGAACCGAGCTCCATCTCGTATTTACTCACTTTCCTTCTCTTTAACTCGCCAGTTAAACTTGACCCTCACGCAGGATGTCTTTGCATAAATAACCAGTTGATTGACATTAAGTCCTAAATTGGATAAACTACGGTGCACTACTGCGGAGGATTTGGCCTTTTGTCCGCGCGCCTTTTCCAAGCCCTTAATCCTCCCTTTTAACGGAGAGGCGCGCGCATTCACGCGATTCATTCCGACCTCTCAATAGCACAATGCAACGCAAAAACATACACCTAAAATTAGACTTCATTCTGTGGCAGCAGTTTCTCTTTTTCTCAAACGCTCAAAAGAACGACACGCATAAAGAGAGCGTCTGCTGACTTCATTTCCATGAATCGGCTCTGCTTTTAAAATGAAATGAAGTGAAAAAAATCAAGATCTTTTTAATAACCTTTAACTGTATCCCGAAAAATCTGCAATTAATTAAAATAAATAAATAGTCATAAGCATTATAATATATTTTTCATTTAAATATGAATTATTAATTAGCATTTTCCTCCATAAAGTCCACAATGCTCCATAATAAAGTTGATTTTAGGCCTACTCCTAAGAAAACGAAATGAAACAAAATATATATTTAACACGAAGTTTATTTTGTATGTTCATAATACATTACTTAATTATTGTTAATGTTTAATAACATAAATAATTTTTTTGAATTTATGTAGAGAGAAAGATTGTTATTATTGTTTTGAATTTTTGTTTATTTTATATTTTTAAATTATTTTAAGCATCTCTGATTTATGTTTTAAATATGGCGCTTTAATTTGATCTTGAATTGACTGTTTAAAATAATTGATAACTTGTGAATCTAGAAAAGTTATGTTTTCGGTAATTTCAGCATAGTGCATGTTTGTTTCTTTGTTCGTTTTTGTTTGTTTAAAATCCAGCTGATTTGGGTAAAATAAGTCACGGTCATGTACCGCCTGTGTGTGTGTGTGTGTGTGTCTGTGTGTGTGTGGTGATTTGTGAGTGTGTGTTGTGCATGCTTCGACAGTATTAGTTTGAAGGGGGTTGTGCGGGGGAGGGGGGGTAGTTAGGTAGATGCACGTGCTGGTACCTGTAGGTCATCAGCCCCCGGCGGAAGACCCAGACCGGCCCCGGGCAGCAGCCTTTGCTCGGGGTGCACCCCGTACTGCGAGCCGTGGCTCACGAGCGACAGGTCGTGCCGTCGGTAGGCGTCCAGGCAGCCGAGTTCGCGTCGCTGCTCGTCCAGGCACGACGACTTGAGCGCGCGCGCGCCGTGTAGGTTGATGAAGTCGGTCGGCTCGCCGTGGTGGTGCAGCTGCTGGTAGTACTGCTGCGAGTAGTACGCGTCGGCGTTCACGGCCGCGTGGTGCCCGTGCTGAAAGTCGTAGTGGAAAGACTGGTGATGCAAGGGCGTGTACTGGTGGTTGGCGGGGAAGTACGGTGACGCGAACTCGGTCCCGGTGGCCGGGTACGTGAGCGGAGACGACGACGAGTAAGCCACCGACGAGTTGGCCACCGACTCCAGGCAGCCGAGCTGCATCAAACGATAGCTGTTTGATCCGTCATGACGTATCTGTGCAAAAAAAGAGGAGTGTGTGAGTGAGAAAGAGGGAGAGAGAGAGGGAGGGAAAATAAATATATGACGGATGTCATTTAACGAGCGCTCGCAGCTACACTCAACTACAAGTCGCGCGCGCTGCTTCGTTCAACTACAACCTTGTCGTTTTTTTTAAGAAGCACTCGGCCTTGACAAATACGTAAATGTACACAACACTTACACAGTCACTCACACACACACGCGCACACACACATAAACTCTCTCTCTCTCTCTCTCTCTCTCTCTCTCTCACACACACACACACACACACACGCCTCAAAGCCTCTTTTTTAGAGGAGTACCTGACGTCGGTGTCACTCTCCTCCGCGCCTGGGAGGGAAGAGAAGCGAGCGCACGGGTGTATGACAAGAAAAAAAAACACAGTTTTCCCCTCCTTCTGTATCCTGCATCCGTCTATCCGTCTATCCCTCTATCACTTGTCTATCAGTAGGTGTAGATGTTTTGTGTGTGTATAGCGTTATTATCTCGTGCCAAATCTATTAACAATCTTAATATCTCCTCAACGCTGGCACTGACAATAACTTGGAAGGATAAATGCATGAACTTGTGTGTGTTTGTGTGTGTGTGTGTGTGTGTGTGAGAGAGAGAGAGAGAGATCGAGAAAGGAAGAGAGAGAGTGTCTATGTGAGAGTGTGCGCGCGTGCGTGTGTGCATATTTATTTATCCTGATGGACATTATAAAATCATATATTTATTCCTGATCATTTTCTACACCAAACACACACACACACACACACACACAGACTCACATACACACATACATATATGCATACTGCTGTTTTTGCTTATGATGCAAACAAAAAGAATTAAATGAATAATTAATATTATTATGAGTATGTATAAATAAATACTCGGATTTACTTTCAAAAAATGTATGCATTTTTTTTTTAAATCAATTGAATAAAAAAAAACTACCTCGGCATCATGAACCAGTCCCGGAAAGGTGGCTGACATTCTCGCGCTTCCGACAAATAAAACCTCCCCCGGATTATCCTCGCCCGAATCAAACTCAGCAAAGAAAGAAAGGAAGGAAGGAAGAAGGGAAGGAAGGAAAAAACTGGACAGGAGAATGCAAAAAAATTATAAAAAATTCCGCCGGAAAAACAGATGAAATCGTGGCCTGTCGGTGTGTCGGTGTTTCGGTTGCAAAAGTGCGTTCGCGTGTCTCTCCTCTCCCCACTGCACCGAGCGGCTCCCTGGCTCGGATTATGTACTTGCCGGGGTTTTTCTCCGGCTGATGTCGTAGGTCCCTTGGTAATATCGAAGTTTTGAAAATTAAGCATCAGCATTGAGGAATGGGAGGACAATAGAGAGAGAAGGAGCCTCATCCCTGGAGACACGGAATAAATATTGTATCTTCGCCTAATAAGGAACCGAGTGCGCTTTCAACACTTTTTGATGATTTTTTCCCCCGTTTTTGCGCCGACATTTTGGTTCTCTCTGTTTCTTTCGGATTTTCATTTTTCTTTTCCCTTTTCTTTCTTTCTTGCTTT
>CM060107.1:53434217-53466717 GCA_030522415.1 Channallabes apus | reverse complement strand
TGTGATTATCTTTTATTTTGACTTTTGTAGAGTAAAATTTCTTAACACATCTTCATAAAAGATCTTGATCTAAAAAATATATAAGCTAACTTTTTTGTTTTTAATTCTTGTAACTATTCGAAAACCTTACAATTCAGATCTGTAAAGTTTCCTAAAGTGTTTTTTTTTTTTTTTTTTGGTGAAAGGCCATTAATGGTTTTAAATGGTAACAAATTTTGATTGAGATTGTTGTCATAAAATGGTAAACTGTCCTTTGCTTATAAGTGACCCAATGTAAAATAGCTACTGCAAATCTACTTACTTAATGTTTTAGATGATCATTGTATAAATAAATTAGGTAGAAAAAGATTTCTTTGAATTTTTTTTGTTTCTTTACAAAAAGAAAAATCATTAAATTCCTGCTTAAAGATCTTCAGGGTCCTAAAGTGATCTGTTATACTCTCTACAGAATTCTTTAAAAATAAACCTGAGAAAGGATTTACACCCTCAAAATAGAGATCAAAATGTCAAAAAGAACATCAGGATATCTTTATGAAAACTTTTAACATTTGAGTAAGAAAACTGTACAGAAGTAGCTCTTATCATGTTTATAAGTCATTATATCATGTTCTTTTCATTATTATGTTTTTAAAATAATAAAAAGCTTATTATAAGCAAAGTAAAAACGGAAAGAAAATCCAAGCCATTTCATGTCATTATAGTAGAAAAGAAGCATGTAAAAGCACCACAATTTTACACAAAGCATAAATTGTTCTAAACTATCTGTTTTTTAATTAAAATTTGTATAGTTAAACTATAAGTTTTATATTATAGTTTTAACTCAATAATGTTTTATACAATTTTAAACTATACTTTTAATCTATATGAGGTTTATGCAAGTTTTAAACTATTTAAGTTTTATCAAATTTTTAAACTATACTTTTAAACTATGAAAGTTTTATCTATAGTTGTATAGTTTAAGATAATGCCGTAAGGTCATAGCAGCATCTGTTATCTGCAGTCACAATAACGGAGCAGTAATAAAGGCTGAGAAAATGAGCTGCTTCAGAATAACAATTACAAAATAAAGTTAATCCTTATCATGACCTACATACTCTGACACACAGAGGTTTATATGCTAATACAGTTAGAAGGAGGAGGGGCCAGGCATCAGTCAAACAGATTGAAGATAATTAATGCAAAATTTATTACTTCTCTATGAGCTGAAGACCAAGACTGAGACACATGGCACAGAGTGTTTACTCAACATGAGGCTGATCAGCTCTGCAAATAAGGTGTTGTACAGTTAATATTGCTTTAATAACAAAAACAGTTAGGGAATAGACATGTTTCAATACCATATATAACCACATGAGCTGGGGCAGATCTGGCTATGAAACATATCCAGTCCCTACAAAATTAATGAGGTAGAGTGGAACTAGTTATTAGACATTTCTAGTACATTATGTTACTGCCAAAGAAAAATTATAAACTAAATTGGAATTAATTATTAGACATATATAGTTCCTAATGTGATTGCTGAGTGAAACTACTGTACTACATCCTGCAGACATTTATAGTATTGTATATAGTATTGTATATTGTATATGAGGATCACTGTGGCCTTGCACCTCCAGGGTTGAGGGTTCGATTTCCGCCTTGTTGCTGTGTGAGCGAAGTTTGCACTGTGGGTTTCATCAGGCCACTTCAGTTTCTTTTCACTCTCCAAAGAGTAGGTCACTCCAGAGTAGGCTAACTGATGTTCCCTAAGTGTGTTAGTGAGAGATATTCTCCTGTTACACAGAACAGGATAAGCAGGACAGTTAATGAGTGTGTTAGAGAGTATATTATATGACATATGAGCAGAAGCAAAAGTAGTTATTAGTCATTTCTAGTGTGTTATATGACAGATAAGTCTAGAACTGAAGTAAATATCACAGATTATCTCATTATATTGACACTGTCAATGGCTGGAATATATTAGGCACCAAGTGAACAATCAGTTCTCGAAGTTAATGTGTTAGAAACAGGAAAAATGGGCAAGCATAGGGTTAGTATGAATCCACAGTGCATCACAGAAGTAATGGTGCACTGATCTGTGTCCACTGCTAAAAGCTCCTACAATAGGTACATGAATGCCAGGACTGGACCAAGGATCACTGGAGGACGGTGGCCTGGTCTGATGGATCATGTGTTCTTTTACATCATGCGGATGGCTGGACGCATGCACCTCACATACCTGGGCAATAGGGGGCTCCAGGATGCACTTTGGGAAGAAGGCATGCCAGGGAAGAAAGTCTGATGCTCTGGGCAATGTTCTGCCAAAAGAAAACAGGGTCCTGGAAAACAGTATGCCTTGATGGCAATGGCCTCTTTCAGACGGATAATGTGCCGGGATAAGTGCATTAGTGTAGCAGGGGCTTTCTATAGAGGAATAAAGGGAGGTTTTACCCTCAGAGCTGTCAGGAAAGTCCTGGAGCTCTAGTGCAAAACTAAAGGAGCAAACCTCTGACACTAAACATGTCCTATCCCATGACTTCTGCCAAGGAAGAGAACAAAAATGGATTGCTTTCTGAAGCGCTTGTGAGCTCAACACTGCTTCTGTAAAAGTACAGATGAACACTGCTGGATAAATACTTGAAGCTGTGTATGGATAATTGATGCTCCCTCTTACCAACCTGAGTATTGCTTAAACACATGAAACCATACATGTTAATGTAATGGACGCTAATGTACCAGTGTCAAGTCAGGTCAAAACTCTGGCTGATTAATTGAGCAATAGTTACTTTGCTGTGTAATTGAAAATGCCGCAGTTCAAACAAATAAACCTGAACTTTTTTTTTTCTATTCTTATTTTCAGTATTTTCCATCCTGAGGCTATCCAATATTGGTGAAGTAGTAATAAAATGGGTTTGTGAATAAGTGAGAAAATTATGGTACAAATAAAGAGTTCATTTAATAATGAAATGGCCTTATTAGGTTAATCTTTTATCTATTAGGTCACACATACTGTTGATGTTTGATAAACAGATCTAATCAACAGTATTGAACAAAAAGATTACGTCACATGGGAAGGATCATAATAAATAGTGCGATGCAATTTTATCCCAGTTTATCATGTAAGAAAAGCCATTGCAGAAAGGGCAGACAATCTTAGACTGCTGTATTGGTGCATATTTGTGTAAAGTTGACTGGGAGGGAAATTTGTGGTAGGAAAAGAGTCCAAGCAAGAAGGATGATGAGCAAAATTTCAAGCAAAGCTGATGGGGAGATTTACAGGGAGTGGAATGTGGCTGGAGTCAGTACATGAAGAGTCACCGTGCGCAGATGTCTTCAGGATACACACTACAACTCTTGCATTCATTCCCACTGTTGCATCCAGCCACTCCTGAAAAAGAGACAAAGTCAGAACTGCCATACCTTAGCTAATGAGAAAATGAACTGCGGTGCGTTTCCCGTACAACGATGTAGCTCTTTACTTAATCTCCATTGTACGATGCAACGTTGAAGAAACTAACTAACAACACCATAGTACCTGTGTCGCAGATCCATCGTTAGAACCATGTTGGTTTGATCTGTCGTTATGACGTTCTTCGTCTTCTTCTTCTTCTTCTTCTTCTTCGATACAATGATGGAGTAGTGCCATAGGCACATATCGCCCCCTAGTGTAAAGTGTTTTTTTTTCTTTTTCAGTTCCCATTCAATGCGCTTTCGCAGTGACGTTACGTAGAAGTGGTGTAATAACGTCACAAACGCAACATTCATTATTTGTACAATAAAACATATATAGGCATACACAGTTTAAATGTGATCTTTCCGGATAACAAAGTCTATAACTGTTAGTTATATTTCATTTGAACAAATTTTTTATTTGGTATTGACACATCAGTACAATTAAAATAAAAAGAAATGATGGGTTTTGAAAATGCTGGGTTTGTGTTGTGAACACCTGTTACATATTTTGCTCAAAATCATTTCCTATATAAGACCCTTTACATCCAGCCATGGTTTAATCAGAGTTGATGTGAAAAAATTACACAAAAACCACAATTTACTAAAAAAGAGCTTGCAGTTGTTTTGGAGGAGGTGGGAAACAATCCAATCTTGCTTTTCTCCAAATAAAACAAAAAAAAAAAACAAATTGGAATGAAATCGCACAAAAAAATTAATGCTTCTGTAAATGGGTATGAGAGAAGTCCAGAGGAAGTCAGAAACAAGTCGAGGGACTTTGCAAATGTGGCCAAACGGAGGGCTGCATCAGCAAGTCCAGTGGTGGCCTGAAACTGAACCCCTCCAAAAGCTGCTGTGTAATTGTAGTTACTGCAATTCTCCACAACATTGCAGTGAAGGAAAATTTCCCGCTTTATGATGATGAGTCTTTCTGGTGTTGCTGTGGATGAGGAAGATTACACTTCTGAAGAGGAGGATGATGATATGATGATCCTTCGAACATACATCAAAGCCGAATGCATCCTGCAGGAGCAGAAGTCAGACAACTGTTAATTCAGAATATGTTTAGTTAGTTATTTTTTTTACAGTTTGGATCCTGTATTTGTTTTGTTTAAATGAATCTCAAATTAACTTGTGTTAATAAATACAGTGGAACCTCGGATTATGAGTAACGCGGTTTATGAGTGTTCCGCAAGACGAGCAAAGATTTTTAATAAATTTTGACTTGAAAAACGAGCATTGTCTTAGTTTACGAGCACCGAGTATCATGTTTCACGCATGCGCTTCATGTTTTGACGCCGTGTGCCACGTCATCACAACTGAGCCAACGGTTTTTCTCTCTCTTGTGGCGGAATTGTAGGTAATCGTCTCCCCTGCTGGGTGAATACACATATGTATCTGGTGTGTGTGTGTGTGTGTGTGTGTGTGTGTGTGTGTGTGTAATGTGCGTGTGTAAGGCAGAGAATGTGTGAGTTTGTTTGGGAACCTGAGAGAGAGGGGCTGTAAACGCGAGCGCGTGTGTGTGTGCATACACTTACACCAACACACACACACTCGCTCGCATTTACAGCCCCCCTTCTCTCAGGTTCCCAAACAAACACACAGCAACTCTTCTCTGTTGCGATTGTTTTCAAAGGTGAGGAGCTGGGGTGGGTTTCTCGATAACGCACACTATCTGCGCGCTAAGTAGACTCTTAAGATATATCTTACGTTAAGTGATAACTTTTTTAAGTGTATTTCTCGAACTGTCTCTTAGGAGTCTTCTTAAGTCGCTGCCTCTTACGTCCGACGTTACAAGGCGCTGTCTACAGTGAAGGTCCTGAATTAGCGGACATCGGTGGCTCAGGAATCGATTTTTGACTCCTTTTGCATGACAGTGTTAAGAAAGACGGCACTTTCTATGCAAATGAAACATTGCACTAAATTCTTTTAATAGCGTTTATTTCAACATGGGTTAACTTAACAATAACATGTCATAATAGACAAATATATAAATTAAATCACCAAACTGTCACTAATATTTTCATGTAACCTGTGTCGGTGAAACGAACGTGGTATACAATCATAGTTGATGGACAAACAGCTAATAACACTCTTCACCAGCTTCAGAAACACTGTGAAGTATGTCAGTTGAAAGCATGTCAGTTGTTGGGGTTGTATAGCGCACTTATGGAATGAATACGATGAGATGACAGAGTGGAGGTTTAATACCCCTATCTCACCTACGCGGTTTCGCGCAGGGGCCGTAAGTGCGGTTCATCATGATTCAGCGTTTTGGTGCCGTTATTATGTTTCCATCTTTCATTCATTCATTCATTCATTTTCTATACCGCTTAATCCTGTGTTCAGGGTCGCGGGGGACCTGGAGCCTATCCCAGGAGACTTCGGGCACTAGGCGGGGTACACCCTGGACAGGGTGCCAATCCATCGCAGGGCACACACACATACACACAAACCCAATCACACACTACGGGCAATTTAGGAACACCAATTAGCCTAACCTGCATATCTTTGGACTGTGGGAGGAAACCGGAGTACCCGGAGGAAACCCACCAAGCACGGGGAGAACATGCAAACTCCATGCACACAGAGACGGGAATCAAGCCTGGCCGGGGAATCGAACCCGGACCCTGGAGGTGCAAGGCGACAGTGCTAACCACTACACCACCGTGCCGCCTCTGTTTCCATCTTACCACGCAAAAAAATTAAACATGTTTAACATGTGGAAGCTCGCGGACCTTGCAGATCTTCGCGGAATGTCGGGCGCCGGTCACTTGAGGCGGATCGCGGTGCCTAATACCCCTATCTAACCTGTGAGGCCTGACTCATCTCCGTGAGCTGCCGCGATTGCCCGCGACATTCCTTTAACGTTCCGCGAAGTTCTGCAAGGTCTGCAAGCTTCCGCGAGGACCAGCAAAAAAATTAAACGTTTAATTTATAAAATTTAAATTAATTAAATTAATAAAATGGACATGACCCACACGGCTCCACGGACGGCGCCATTTTCAGTTTAACACTACACCACACTGTATCGCTGCCTAATTGTTCGCCATCTGTTTAATATTATGAAACAGAGTTATTGCCAATAAAGTTATTGCAAATTTTAATGCATTAGTCACATTATGAAATAGGCTAATTAAAAGTCACTCTATTAGTACTGATATCAAATAAAATAAAATTCTTAAACAGGTCTACAGTATATTCCATCATTAATACGACTTTGATAACGTGCCATAATGTGTTTGCATACACCGCTGATTTATAAAGACTGCTGCTCAGTGGCGGCAACTAGCGTCTTGAGCTGAAACTACACTAAGAATGAGTTAAGGTTGGTCCAGACCAACCTTACGAACGTGTGACTTAGCTAAGAGATACTTAGCGTAAGAACGTTTCGGGAAATGCGCCATAACGTTAAGAGAGAGGTTAAGGTACAACTTAAGAACTACTTAGCGATAAGAAGCTTTCGAAAAACCGGGCCCTGTTTTGTTGTTGTTGTTGTTGTTTTACTTTACAGCAGTGATTTCGTTCATATGCGCTCACGCAAGTGTGACTAGCGATGTTCCTTGCTAATTTTTAAACGGTTTAAAAACGGTCTCTCCGTTAATGTGTGTGTGTGTGTGTGTGTGTGTGTGTATATGTGCACATTTTACACACACATACACAGCGCCTGCATGCACAAACGGAAACACTTATCTGTCTGGATTTATTTTTACGTATTTTTAAAGTGCAGGTTAATTAGTTTTATTTTTACTTCGTATTTTGTGTTAATTATTTTTATGTATTTTTTGGGGCTGTATAATGGAGTTTCCATTATTTTCTATGGGAAAATTAAATTTGGTTTACGGGTGTTTTGGAATACGAGCCCACTTGCTGAACGATTTATGCTCATAATCCGAGGTTCCACTGTATTGTGTTTATTTGTCTACATGGTTTCCCCCTGCAGACGTACTTTAAATACTTTTGCAAACAAGTAGACTCTATATATATATATATATATATATATATATATATATATTTTTTTTTTTTTTTTTTTTTTTTTTTACCTATGAATAGTCCATATTCTACTTCTACTTCTGAGAGCACAACACAAAACCACATGCTTATTTATACCATTGTTGTTGATTTATTTGGGTACATTCATTGAATATATATTGAGTAATATTTTAAATAGGCTTACACTATGGTACTGTATAAATTTTATAATTTCTTAGTGCTTAACACTTTGTGCACTGTAGACCTATATGTTGAATACGTGAACAGTACAGATAACATTCATTATAAGTGAAAACCTCTAACATACTGATACAAATATTGTTATGAGACATTTCTCTTTGGGTCTGTTCAAAGATACTCACTTAAAAACTCACCTTTTCTTCGCACAAACGAAACCAAGGCTGTGTTCCAAACGGCATAAATAATGTTCCGTAGGGCACTTCGAAGGGAGAATAATTGCGATGGTACCGCTGTTATATCGTTTAAAGTGAATTTGTAATCAAAATAACCGAAAAATTTATAACCTAATATCTGAGCACCAAAACATTACGTTTTCCAAATCGCTCAAAGTGGCTGGGAAAAATTTTAGAAACTAATAGGGCGTAAGGTGAATAGAACACACCCAGCAGTTCCAACCACGTAAGTTTGCGACGCTGTTTGCGAATGTTCGTTTTGAACTATGGTTTCGAGATACACCGAATTGTTGAACTGTGTTGGTAACGACGGAACTTGCGACCATAGTTGGATAACGATGCTTTTGGGAAACGCACCCCAGGACCGTTGCTCAGTTCTACAGAAATTCCAATAGCTCTTAAACTTTACTGATGTGATTGGGTTGTATGACAAAAAGAAACAGCATTGTTCTAATTATTAAGTAGTAATATACAGTACTTATACATAAAAAATATTGGATTGATACTTTAGTGAATTTAACATAGTGGCCTCCGACATGGTATTTTAAACTAGCTACAGTGGTGTGAAAAACTATTTGCCCCCTTCCTGATTTCTTACTCTTTTGCATGTTTGTCACATTTAAATGTTTCTGCTCATCAAAAACCGTTAACTATTAGTCAAAGATAACATAATTGAACACAAAATGCAGTTTTTAAATGAAGGTTTACGTTATTAAGGGAGAAAAAAAACTCCAAATCTACATGGCCCTGTGTGAAAAAGTGATTGCCCCCCTTGTTAAAAAATAACTTAACTGTGGTTTATCACACCTGAGTTCAATTTCTGTAGTCACCCCCAGGACTGATTACTGCCACACCTGTTTCAATCAAGAAATCACTTAAATAGGAGCTACCTGACACAGAGAAGTAGACCAAAAGCACCTCAAAAGCTAGACATCATGCCAAGATCCAAAGAAATTCAGGAACAAATGAGAACAAAAGTAATTGAGATCTATCAGTCTGGTAAAGGTTATAAAGCCACTTCTAAAGCTTTGGGACTCCAGCGAACCACAGTGAGAGCCATTATCCACAAATGGCAAAAACATGGAACAATGGTGAACCTTTCCAGGAGTGGCCGGCCGACCAAAATTACCCCAAGAGCGCAGAGACGACTCATCCGAGAGGCCACAAAAGACCCCAGGACAACATCTAAAGAACTGCAGGCCTCACTTGCCTCAATTAAGGTCAGTGTTCACGACTCCACCATAAGAAAGAGACTGGGTGAAAACGGCCTGCATGGCAGATTTCCAAGGCACAAACCACTTTTAAGCAAAAAGAACATTAAGGCTCGTCTCAATTTTGCTAAAAAACATCTCAATGATTTTTGGGAAAATACCTTGTGGACCGACGAGACAAAAGTTGAACTTTTTGGAAGGTGCGTGTCCCGTTACATCTGGCGTAAAAGTAACACAGCATTTCAGAAAAAGAACATCATACCAACAGTAAAATATGGTGGTGGTAGTGTGATGGTCTGGGGTTGTTTTGCTGCTTCAGGACCTGGAAGGCTTGCTGTCAACTCAAGCTGAAGCGATCTTGGGTGCTGCAGCAGGACAATGACCCAAAACACACCAGCAAATCCACCTCTGAATGGCTGAAGAAAAACAAAATGAAGACTTTGAAGTGGCCTAGTCAAAGTCCTGACCTGAATCCTATTGAGATGTTGTGGCATGACCTTAAAAAGGCGGTTCATGCTAGAAAACCCTCAAATAAAGCTGAATTACAACAATTCTGCAAAGATGAGTGGGCCAAAATTCCTCCAGAGCGCTGTAAAAGACTCGTTGCAAGTTATCGCAAACGCTTGATTGCAGTTAATGCTGCTAAGGGTGGCCCAACCAGTTATTAGGTTCAGGGGGCAATTACTTTTTCACACAGGGCCATGTACAGTAGGTTTGGATTTTTTTCTCCCTAAATAATAAAACCCCTCATTTAAAAACTGCACTTTGTGTTTACTTGTGTTATCTTTGCCTAATAGTTAAATGTGTTTGATGATCAGAAACATTTTGTGTGACAAACATGCAAAAGAATATGAAATCAGGAGGGGGGCAAATAGTTTTTCACACCACTGTACAGTATGAATATAATCTATTTTAATATTTAAAAATGAATCGTCATTTCATTTGGAATAACCAAACATGGAATTTTACTATGATCTGAAGTGATGTTACTGAATGTGAAGGTCCAGTTTGCTCATGAGATTCTTCGTGTGATGTCTTTCTGCATGTGAAATCACTGCATTTATTCATAAGCGACAGGTGAGTCGAGTTTTCAGGGAAAACATTTAAATTGGATTACTGTTTACTGTGTGACGCTGTTCCACAATTTTTAGTCGTTTTATTGCACATTTTCAGACTAGCAGTTTAAAATACTAGCTAGCACTTAACTTAAGATTGATCATGGAAAATAGTTTAACACTTATTAACAATGTCATAAGTACAGCACACCACATACACAAGTTACTATGTATTATTATGTATTTATAAAATGCATTTTCTATCAGACTCTCTTACTCTAGCATGCTATCTTAAAAAACTCATGTGTCAGGAGCCAGAGGCTGGTGAAAGCTGGGTCCTAACTTTAGTTCTGGTTAACCTGGACAGCTGGTGGAGTACAGTCCAAACCATCAAACTATTCAAGACCGCTTCAGGCATCGAAACGAATCAATAAGTAATCCAATAAGCTGAAAAGGTACAGTATTCAGTACAGTAATCCCTAATAATTAATCCTTAATCAACGTACAAGCATTCTCAGGATTAGCTATGAGTTCACTGACCCAGATCAGCATAATAAAGTAGTGTGTAACATCATGACTCTGTAGCTGGTCCCCAGAAACAGCAGCTGATGGTTTTACATGTTGGCTGCAATGTAGAAAATAAATAAATACATAAAAGTGTCCACCAGTTTTAGTGTTTAGACCATAAACTGTGTTCTATTTTGGATCAATTCACTCCATATTTACAGGATTTTAAATCAGAAGTAAAGTCCAGGTGAAGTCCAGGTGATGTCCCAAAATGCTTATATTCATCTAGAACTTTTCCTCCAGGACCTCCAGGAAGCTCATGAACCAGTAGAACTTCTGGTTAGTTTTTAATTCCATAACTTGACGTTGTTTCTGAAGTACAAATTGAGAATAAAGAATAGTGGATTTCTAATAGCCAGTAATACTAAACAGGGGTGCGTTTCCCAAAAGCATCATTAGCCAACTATGGTCGCAAGTTGCGTCGTTACCAACATAGTTCAACAACTAGGTGTTTCCCGAAACCATAGTTCAAACGAATATTCGAAGCAGAGTTCCTTGTTAGTTTTCTGTGTCGACGTCATTGATGTCACCGCGGCTGGGTGTGTACTATTCACAGTTAACGACGTTACGCCCTATTAGTTTCTAAAAATTTTCCCAACCACTTTGAGCGATTTGGAAAACTTAATGTTTTGGTGCTCAGATATTAGGTTATTAATTTTTTCAGTTATTTTGATTACAAATTCACTTTAAACGATATAACAGCGGTACCATCGCAATTATTCTCCCTTCGAAGTGCCCTACAGAAGCATTATTTATGCCGGTTGGAACACAGCCTTGGTTTCGTTTGTGCGAAGAAAAGGTGAGTTTTTAACTGAGTATCTTTAAACAGACCCAAAGAGAAATGTCTCATAACAATATTTGTAGTATTATGTTAGAGGTTTTCACTTATAATGAATGTTATCTGTACTGTTCACGTATTCAACATATACAGTGCACAAAGTGTTAAGCACTAAGAAATTGTAAAATTTATACACTACCATAGTGTAAGCCAATTTAAAATATTATTCAATATATATTCAATGAATGTACCCAAATAAATCAACAAACTGGGGTTTGGGCACTGGCTGGGAATCGAACTCGGGCCGTCCGCACGGCAGGCGGAACAGCTACCACTGAGCCACCAGTGCCCTTCTGAGAAGTAGGATATGGACTATTTATAGATATCCTACTTGTTTGCAAAAGTTTTAAAGTACGTCTTCAGGGAGGGAAACCATGTAGGCAAATAAACAAACTATTTATTAACACAAGTTCATTCGAGATTCATTTAAACAAAACAAATACAGGATCCAAACTGCTCCTGCAGGACGCATTCTGCCTTGATATGTGTTCGAAGGATCATCATCATCCTCATCAGAAGTGTAATCTTCCTCATCCACAGCAGCACCAGAAAGACCCCCCTCTTCCTCATCATAAAGCGGGACATTTTCCTTCACTGCAATATTGTGGAGAATTGCAGTAACTACAATTACACAGCAGCTTTTGGAGGGGTTCAGTTTCAGGCCACCACTGGACTTGCTGATGCAGCCCTCCGTTTGGCCACATTTGCAAAGTCCCTCGACTTGTTTCTGACTTCCTCTGGGCTTCTCTCATACCCATTTACAGAAGCATTAATTTGTTGTGCGATTTCATTCCAATTCGTTTTTTTGTTTTTTTTGGAGAAAAGCAAGATTTGATTGTTTCCCACCTCCTCCAAAACAACTGCAAGCTCTTTTTTAGTAAATTGTGGTTTTCGTGTCATTTTTTCACGTCAACTCTCATTAAACCATGGCTGGATGTAAAGGGACTTATATAGGAAATGATTTTGAGCAAAATAGGTAACAGGTGTTCACAACACAAACCCAGCATTTTCAAAACCCATCATTTCTTTTTATTTTAATTGTACTGATGTGTCAATACCAAATAAAAAATGAGTTCAAATGAAATATAACTAACAGTTATAGAATTTGTTATCCGGAAAGAGCACATTTAAACTGTGTATGTCTATATATGTTTTATTGTACAAATAATGAATGTTGCGTTCGTGACGTTATTACACCACTTCTACGTAACGTCACTGCGAAAGCGCATTGAATGCGAGCCGAAAAGAAAAAAGCACTTTACAGTAGGGGGCGATATGTGCCTATGGCACTACTCCACCATTGTAACGAAGAAGAAGAAGAAACCAACATAGTTCTAACCATGGAAGTGCGACACAGGTGGTGTTGGGAAACAGTCGTGACTAGTTAGTTAGTTTCTTTAAGGCATTGGATGGGAAGATGGAAAGGTCATGGGTTCAAACCCCAACACCACAAAATAGCCCCTCTGGGCCTTTGAGCAAGGCACTTAACCCCCAATTGCTCAAATGTTACAAAAAAGAAAATGTAAGTGGATCTGGATAACAGCAAATGCCCAAAGAAAAAGTTGAATATAATATATCAGAAGTAGCATGAGAATGCATTACTCCTGCCATCTAATACTGGAGTTATTTTATTTTTTTGTATAACTTATTTTAAGGTACAAGGTGCTTGGTAAATCTATTTAAATTATGACGGATAATATATTCAGCACCTCAAAGACAAGAATAAATAAAAGCCTCCAGTAGGCTCACAGCACCGCACTGAGGAAACAAACCGTAGGAATAAATACAATACAGGTTCTGTTGGGAGGTGACATTCAGTCCGGCGATTACAAAATATAAAACGTTTAGAATGATGATCAGCTTGTAGGAAACGACAGTGTGGGATCGACAGTGGAAGACGTGAATCTAGACTGTTTTCTGGCCTGGTAGTGTATGTAGGCGGTGGAATAAACTTCCTCTAGATGTCCGAGTCACTGGTTTACAAGTCAGCTTTAATGACACAAGACCTTTCATTTCTTAGATATTTGGGTTAACCCATGTCATCCCATCCCCCACCCATGATGGTAAACAGTGTAAAAATCTGATGGAAACTTTTGTAAGTCATTCTGGATAAAAGCACCTGCCAAATGCCTCAATGTCCTTCTTTCATCAGGTTTTCTGATTTATGTTTAACTTGTGTTATCTTTCATTATGTTTGTAAGATGTCAGAAAACTTGTGCTTGCAGCAACACTGGAGACTCATTCCATAAATGTTAAACAAACTAATTTCCGCTTCAAGGAAACTTCACCTTACCTGATGTTACACCCAACGTATGGAGCATGGGCTGTTACTATAGAAACCATAATGTATTAAAACAGAGCGCATTCATGTGAACCTGTCATTGTGATGTGAATGCTAGTCAAAGCTTTTATAAAACCAAAAAACAAACAAAAAATAATAATACAAATAATCAACACCTTCTGAACAATCAGGAAAGAGGTGGATTGCGCAACACTCGACAGTTAAGGGCAATTCTATCATTAGATGTAATGCAACGTGAATGTGTGCTGTGAGGTACGCTGGTACTTAAAAGTGTTTGTGTGTGTGTGTGCGCGCGTGTGTGTGAGTGTGTGTGCGTGTATGAGTGTGTCAGAGCCCCTCAGGCCTGTACCGCAGGGCGGGATTAGCTGTTATGTTCATTCAGCACAAAATGGATTCCGATATCAGACGAAACAGGGCAAGAGGTCTCCTTCACTTTCTCTCTCTCTCTCTCTCTCTCTCTCTCTCTCTCTCTCTCTCTCTCTCTAACTTACACTCTCAAACCTCGTTCTCGTCTCTGTCTCAGACTCTCATACACATGTTCTCTCGCTCTTTGATCGTCTAATTCCTTTGTAATCTGTTAAACGAGGTCGCTTTGTTTATACCCTGCGCTTAATCAGAGGCCAAAGAGGAGGTAAAGGAGAATCACCGATCCAATCCCGTCCCGAGACGGGCGAGACAGGGAAGAGAGACAGGGAAGGACAGAGAGACAAAAAGGGGGAGAGAGAGAGAGAGAGAGAGAGAGAGATGGCACATGAGTGTAAAGGTCTGAGGGATGTTGTAATTATGGTAATAATTCCTAATTATAATAAGCAATCACTTTGAGACAGTCATACTGTACATATCAGATACAAAGACAATTATAAGGTAGTAATTCATCATTTTGAGACATATTGTATATTCATGACAATTATTCACAATTCTGGTTTGAGTCACATATTAAATAACTATAATGAGATACAAAGCTAAAATTATGATAAATTAGGTCAACTTTGAGATACTGTCATATTTATCTCAATAATCAGATTTCTTATGTAACAAATAATAACTATGACACTATAATCCATAATATTAATTATGAGATTAAAAAGTCACAATTATGAGATGCAAAATCTTGTTTGACACATAATATGATTATTATGAATATGAATATGAAGATACTAATCCATAATTACATACATTTAATTTCATACCAGTTTTATTCTAATGCTATCATAATTATGACAATGATCAATAACTGTGATTCCGAAAGCAATACTTTTGAGACATGTATACATAACTAGGAGATACAAATGCATAATATGAGATATTAAGTCAATTTTAAGATACTGTAATAATTATGACAATAGTTAAAAATAAGAATATAACATAACTTCAGTGTAAGTCATAATTCTGAGATAAAAAGGGATAATTTGAGATAATACATTAGGGCACAAGATGAGGTACACACTGGACAGGGTGCCAATTAGTTATAACATAATATCTAAGAGACTAACTTATAATAATTAGATAGTGAGTCATAATTCTGAATAAAAAAACTACAGATGTGAGATCATATGTCATAAATGAGATACAAAGTTGACAATTATGAGATACCATGTATAAATAGTATACCATGTATACTGTGATTTTAAGAATCATAGTTAAAGTGATTTATAATCACATAATTCCATATCATAATATGGGGAAAAAAATACTTGTGTGACACTTATTCAAAACTAGGAGATACATAGACGTAATTATGAGATACTGATCATTATGAGAGTCCATTTTGAAATACTGACATAATTATTTTAAGACATAAAAGATATCAAGTCAAGTTTGAGATACTGTCATATTTAGCTTATATATATATATTTTTGTAAATAAAAACTTTGAAATCATAACTTCAGGGTACCAAGAGATAATTGACACAAAATGTCACAATTTCAAGACATTAAGTTATAAATCTGAGATACTGTCTCATAATTTACAAAAACAAAAGCACAATGTGTGATTAGAAGTCAAGTCACATCTTATGGAAATCAGAATAATGGACAAGCATGTGATACCTGCATGAACTCGACGAATACCAACAGTATCTCAAATTTATTATTAGCGATGTCACAAGTACATAGTGCGTCAATGTGTTTGTTAGATTGTTAGATATATACTGTGGTTATATAAGTAAGAGTAAAGTATGATTATTTATCTGGACACACCCATTACCCTAAGTCACTACGTCAGCTCGTCCAATCAGAATGAGGCTTGTATTCCCACTGCATCACACACACTTTCAAACACACACACACACACACACACACACACACACACACACACACACACACACACACACACACACACACACATACACAGGGGCACAGTATATGACCACAACACACAGAAACAGGCACATGTACACACACAGGTACACAAACATTGATGCACCTCACGCTCATAAAACCATAATAACACTTTTCATCTGTCAGTAATGATGACTTTTAATTTTCCAAAAATCCACATCAACCTTACTCAAATCACAAACATGTCTTCAAAATACACAAAACAATCCTGCTCAGCGCAAACACGCACATACACACACACACACACACACACACACACACACACACACACACTCACACACACATGAAAACCCTTTCAAAAGGAGCGAGGGGAAATAAACAAAGGTGTGAACGCGAGCCTTTGGCTCCGCTGGGAATTTTACTATTCTGCACTTCTCTGCTCCTCTCATCCCTCGCTTCCCACAATCCTTTGTGCTCGGCATAAAGCTGCTGATTATGAAGCCCAGAGCAGCAAGATTCTCCTCGGCTGTCAATCAAACAGTAACCTCCACACACTCTCTCTTCCTCTCTCTCTCTCTGTCTCATGTCTGCTGCACACACAGCTGCAGTAATATTCGCATGTTATGTCAGTGTAGGAACGTTTAAATGTACACACACACATACACGTACGCACACCTGGACTGAGTTCAGGCTCCGCCCAGCTCGGGATCAGACTGTAGATATCTGATATAGATGTGCGGATGCCACGGGGTCAGCGGTGTTCAGAGCGAGGACGGGCCTCAGTGTTCCTGCCCCGGCGATTACTGCTCCTGCTATGCTCCTAGCAACATGTTTAACCTCGCGGTACACCCGGAATGTGTCTCCAAACCACTTCCTGTTTCCAAATCCGCCATTTTATCAGCCCCTAGCTGCTCATGGAGTTACAAAGGATTAGATTTGATCACATTGTCTTTGTTTTGCTTTGACTATGACCACTAGCAATGTGAGCTGACTTCTGCTATTTCAGAACACTGAGTTATAAATGTGTTATTACATGTTTATTACTATGAGTGCAACACTGTGGTATCCACATACACTTAAAGTTTGCTAAACTGACTAGCTAGCATACAAGCAACATACTTAATAAGTTTTTACTTGTTTTCTTTTTTACGCTCATTAAATTAGCAGGCTAGCACACTTTCTATGTCACGCAGTTAGATTCGCTAGCTATGTATTAATTTATAGTTTTGCAATTTTGCCAATTAAATTAGCTTACTGTTAAAGATGTTCGGGATTGGCTAACTAGCTTGTTAGTGTTTTGTAATTTTGGATAGATAAATAACCAACACTGTAACAAATTGATGTAAATTTACAGGAATTTTTTTTTTACAGTTTCCGACTGTTTTTTCGAAATACTGCACATTACTGTAAAAGAAACAGCATTACTGTGATTTACAATATTTACCTGTAAATATTGTATTTACAGTTTAATACACTACAGTATACAGTATTTAACTGTAAATTAGATAATCAACACACTTTACTATTAAATTGTTAGATTAGTTAGAAAACTTCAGCAAGTGCAAGTACTTTGCTGATTTTGAGGGCCTCCGAGTGGCGCAGTAGGTTAAAGCGCTCGCAGGATCGCAGGTTCGAATCCCGGGTGATGTTCAATTGGACACGACTAGATTGGGGGAAAAGAATTGGGCAGGACTAAAAAAATATATATATATTTTTTAAATGCTGTTAAAAATACAAGTTGTCCGAATAATTATTTACCACTAAAATACAGTAAACAGTAGAAAATCAGAGTAATAAACTGTATATCAAAATACAGCAATTTACTGTAGTCTATTTCTACAGTACAAATAGTGTAATAAAACAGCATTTTACTGGCAAAACTGCTGCCAGTAATTTACTGTAATTTTACATGAAAATCTTTTACAGTGAACATATATAATCATTTTTATTAGTTTTACTAGTTAAACTTGCTGTGTATCTTGTGAGGCTCTGAAATTTGAGGTGCTACAGTACCTGAACATAAGCTTTGTCATTTGGCTAGTTAATTTCACTATCATGGCTTTTCAATTCGGATAAGTAACGTACCTAGACATTGATGTTTTTTAATTTTTCATTTGGCCAATTAAATTAGCTAAATTAGCTGTTTAAGCTTTGGAATTGGGCTAGGTAGATTGGCTAGCTAGCAGGTTAGGTTTTGTTATTTTTTTAATAAATGTAATTTGGATGAATTACCAAACTGCATATGCTCACATGTTGTTTTGCTAGTTACGTTTGCTGTTCGGTAATTTAACTAGTTAAAGTATATAAATATTTCAGCGTTGTTGTTTGGCTGAGTAAATTAGCTAAATAGCTAGGTTCAGTCATTAAGTCAGTTAAAATAGCTGTCAAGTTTTGTATATTGTGACTTAAAAACTCATAATCTTTACCCTACGTTTTAACAAAACTAAGTAATCGCTACTTAATCTCTTCACACTCGCTTCCTTTCTTCTATTATTAACAGTAGTAACGTTGTAGACTCGTCAGAGACTCTGCTTCTTCTTTCCGAGAGTTCATTTACTTTGGAGCACCTCTCGTACATGTTTAGCATGATGGGACATGATGAAGGAATGGTTATTGAGGTTTTATACAATTTAGAGATGTTTCTCAGATTGAGCATCAACACTTTTCTTTCTCATTTGAATTTCATTCCTTAAATAGAAACTGACTGACACATAGGTATGTATTTAAAATAACCTCTCCACACACACACACACACACACACACACACACACACACACACACACACACACACACAGCTCAAAGTGGAAATGCGGCCTTTTTCTTTCTACCCAAGGTTCACCGCTAGCTCAAGCAGGCTATGAGGTTTCCATAGAAACAAATCTGTTCTGCAGCCTAGGTAATCCACAGGAGCGGTACAGCACAGTGTGTGTGTGTGTGTGTGTGTGTGTGTGTGTGTGTGTGTGTGTGTGTGTGTGTGTGTCTGACATAGTGCAGATGGGTAAATGTCGGGAGAAGAGGGACTCTGACCTGCCAGGAGAATGAAATTAATATTCATCCAGCATCTCAATCACACACACACACACACACACACACACACACACTACTCATCAGAAAACAAAAATATGGAGTAAACTGAAACCTAACGAAAGACGTAGTTTTAATAAAACAAAACCAGAGTGGAAAATGTCTGAATGATTCTTTGTAACTTTGTTACTCTACTTAAGCACTATTCTTGTAGCTTTGTACTTTACTTCAGTCCATTTCAAAAAGAAAAAAAAAACATTCCATTCAATCCATTATAATTTTGACCATTATAATTTAAACTTGTTTCAAATCTAAATACCTATACGATGTCGTTTCATGTTAAGAACTTAATGCCTTCCTTGTGAAGAACTTTAAAAAAAATCATCTACAAAAAGAAAAAGGTTCTGAGTATTTATACATTAAAATAGCTAGATAGTTGAGTTTATTACATTTGTTTGTCAAGTGTTTTATGAGTTTGATGAATTAGTTCAAACTGGGTTGGATTTAGAAATAGTTACTTTTTACGTTTGAATACTCGAGTATGTTTATATACAGTATATAGTATTTTTTTTATATGTTTGCTTTACTGCTTATACCACCTTATTTAATTTATTAGACTAGCTAGCTAGTTTTTTTGTCTGATTTAGCAGAATATTTAATGAATAAAAAAGTCCGAATACAAATATGAATCCAAATGTTTTGTTGAATAATGTAGAGAGTTTAAATGTTGCTATATTCATGAAATTATTATTTTTTTTTTCATTTTTGTACTTTCAGTTTTAACAATTTAAGTTCAATAGAGTTCTTTGTACTCTTTCCAACATGGTAATTTGATTCTTTAAACAATTCGTGCATGTTATAATGCAAAAATCAGACCTAATTTCAATAAAAGCATTTAATAAGTCAGCAACAATACTATAAATAATGCTTATTTTCAGTGATATACATCCACTTTGGATTCACAGTATGGTATAAAGTTAAACAACCAAATAAACAAGCAAAAATATCCCCAAAGACCATATTTAAGAATTCTCCATCAGTCTAACTCTTCTCTTGTGGTGCAGTATGACAAATGTTTGTTTTTAACTTTTACTGGTTTTGAAAAGTACCAATTATAAAATTGTGAGTTTATTCATAAAGCACAGACGTTGTTAACTTGTGTTAAGAAAAAGTGTTGTTCAGCACTGGAGTGAGACTCAGTAGTGGTTAAGTTCCATCATATAACGTTTCCAGATTTTAATGCTAACACAAAAATCACTTTGGTGTTTAACGTTTTGTTAAAATGTAGCTGTGCTTCACAACAGAGGGGAAAAAAAACAGCCTGTCTTTGATCAATTTTATGCAAAGTGAACTTATTGTGTTCCCCGGTCATCACTTTTCCATGCTAATGCTAGCATTGGTCCCTGTGCTAGTGGTAGCCGTCCTCCCTGAGCCTGGCACTTTGACGGACAGCTGTGTAGATCTGGCCCAACTCCAGCCGTGCGGATTACTCATGCAACTAATCTCCCATGATGCCCCGCGGCCAAGCCGGGGCCTGCTGCGCCTCTGCTCTTCATCAATATGCATGAGCATGCTAATGAGCCGAAAAAGCGCACAGGTGAGCTAGCTCAAAGAATCCGACACAACAGAGGAGCCTTATTAGCATAATTAGCCAGCCACATGAGCGGGGTCCAAATATCATAATGACGGCCAGAGCACTAACCTGCACTCATCACAATTACTTGCAGTATGTTAATGTCCTGCGACTCGGCCTCGGAAGACGCGGGTCCAATTAATACTGTTACAAACCCGTGTGACGGCCATGTTGGAACACCATGACAGATCGAGCGGCGGTGATAAAGCTATGATGCTAGTGCACTTTTCTTCCCACACTGACAGTCTGACACACTTTTCAACACAGAAAAAAGAAAATAACACACATGCAACCTTAATAACACATCACACACATACACACACATACACACATGTGAGTACAAGGCCTCATGCGCTAAAATGAGCTTATGCAAGGTGACAGGTTCTCTCTCTCCGTACTGCGCTTTCTCCCTCTGCAGGCGCACTTCAAACACACACTTGTTGTGTTGCAGGGAAGGTAAATAGCAGCAGCTGGAGATATAGTGTGTGTGTGTGTGTGTGTGTGATAACAAGCTCTTCATGATGTCTGTTGGGTCTGAACTCTCCTTGCTGGTGCATTGTGTGGCACTAACATGCTAATTGAGTGAGGTAAAGCCGTGAGGTAAAGTGTGTTGGGAGTAAGGGGTAAGTAAGACTGCTGGCACTTCTGAACTAGTTCAGACCGGATAAAGGTGTCACTCTTAGTCACAGAATCACAAAATTTCCTCACCTCATCAGACAATCCAGGAAGGATCCAGTTTATATTCCATGGGGGAAAAAAATAACATTTTGTGTTTTTTTTCTTTTTTTCTCTCAGCTCACCTCAAACCAAAAATAAAATATTAACAAGAATTAAAACACAGTAATTTTACAGATTTTTTTTAAACACCATGATTTTAGCTACTAATTCACCTAGCAGTGGTTAAAACTTGTGACCTATCATTAAAAAAAAATCCAGATTACCTTATGACATTTTTTTTTCTTAAAATAATAATAATAATAATAACAAGTGCAGAATAATGATGTGCTGTTCTGACAATGCGAGACAAGAGCTTGGATTAAGGTTTTTGAATTCCTAGTCAGCAATGTAATACTAACTACTCACATGCCTAGCAAAAAGTTGGAAATGGATAGTTAACTCAAATTCCAGATTATGTAACAGCATTTCCTTAATCTACTTTTCCTGATTAAATTTAAGGACAGTCTCAAACATATTGCTAGTCAGATAGCTAAAAACACTTTGGAAACTTAGCAAATTTAGAAATCAACTAACAATAGTTGGGAAAGTGTTAGTTAGCTCAAAAATTCCAGTTTACATCTTGTCATTTGTGTTTTTTTTTTTGTTGTTGTCAATAAAAAAATTCACAATAATAATTTATAAAATTACATTACATTCACAAGTACACAATTTAACATATCAAGTCGCTGACACAATGTTGGCTACTTACATGCACCTAGCTATGGTTGTACATTTCATGGCAGAATTTAAAATGCTTGATTATTTTGTAGAATTTCCTAAATCTACAAACATTACAAACAAAGAAGCAAATAAATGAATATGGAACAATAAAATAGAAATGCTATTTAAAAGTACTTGATTGCACACATTGCTACAGCTAACTACTGTAGCAAAATGATATTAGATACATATACAGTTAACCAAATGCTTTGACAACTTGGAATTTTTAAGCTAGCAAACAAATTGCTACAACAAATTGCTTAAAAATAAAATAAATGAAAAAAAGTAAGTAAATAAATAAATAAATAAATAAACATTGAACATTTAAAAGTACTTGATTACACACATTGCTAGTCAGCTAGCTAGCAAAATAATGTAAGTTACTTATGCACCTAATGATGTTAAGAAATTTTAAGCTAGCTTTAAAATGCTAGGTTGTCAACGCACTAAAAATATATATATTCTTAAAAATACTGAACAACAACAGTACATGTTGACCAACTTGTTTATATAACATGCAATTATTCAGCTAGTTAGCAATCTAATGCTAGCTGAACACAGACGTAACACAACTGAATAATTAGAAATTGTAATTAAATAAAACATTTTTTATTATTTTGTAGGATTTCATAAAAACAAGCAAATCAATCAATAAATTCAGCAATAATTAAAATAAGATAAATAAAGATGACATTTATGAAGACTATTGAGTAACTTAGGACCAAGATGATGTTCCCTACTTACACACTTAGCAATGGTTAGAAATTGTCAGCTAGATTAAAAATTCCAGTTGGTCATACCATTTTTAAAATGTTTAAAATCAAATAAAAAAATTCATGTTTCACTAGATTGCTAGTCAGTTATTTAGCAATATAACACAAGCTAAACAAACCTAGCAAAATCAATCAATTAGAAAATAAAATTAGCGGTCGTTATGACATTTGTTAGAATCTACATTATTATAATTTTCTATAATTTCGTAGAATTTCATCATTGTACTTACAAGAAAACAAACAAATAAATACGTAATAATAAAATAGAGATGCCATTTAAAACCACCTAATTGCACATATTGCTATAGATAGCTGCGTGATTCTAGCTTCTTACACACCTAGTGCTGGTTAAAAATTGTTATATAGGTTTAAAAATATTTTATATATTTAAAAAAAAGCTATAGATTATGTATTTTTATCTACTTTAAAGTTCTACTTTAAAGTTAAAATATATCAAAGCATTTTTTTTTTTACAATTTAAACTATTATGCTTATAATTTTGTAGAATTTCATTAATCTACTTACAAACAAACAAAAAGTAAATACATAACAATAAAATAAAGATGACATTAATAACTACAGTACACGAGTGCACATGTTGATAGTCAGGTGGCTAGGAAAATGATGATAGCTACTTACACACCTAGCGAGGGTTAGAAATTATTAGCTAGGTTAAAAATCCAGATTGTCATTTAGCAAGTTAAAATTAAAATGAAAAAATATTCTGAACAATAATACATTTTGAATGAACAGCTACAGTAGCTAGTCAGCTAGATCCTATAGGAAAATCAAACAATTAGGAATTGATAGTTAGCTTCAATATTCCAGGTCATCATTGAATTTACTTTAAAAAAAAAATCAAACAATAATATATAGGCCTTGTTGAACAAACGTGAATGAACAGATTGCTAGTCGGCTAGTTAGCAATGTAATGCTAGCTAAACACAACCTAGCAAGATTGAAAAATTTGAAATTGTTAGCTAGCGTTAACATTTCAAATTACATTGTAGCGTTTATATATTTTACATTGAGTTACATTTATTTGTGAACATTCCAGAAAGTTGTACTTTAAGGGTAAAAGGGGTCAGGACTGTTTTATGTTTCGACGGTTGATAAAGAAAGGAATACACACACACACACACACACACACACACTGAGCTAAATTCTGAGTATACGCTCAGGCTACCTGAAGAAGCAAGCGAGAGGAGTTGAGTACATACAGCAAAATAAGAAGTAAAAAAAAAAACCTGGAGCTGATGTAATAATAAGGTAAAGATAAGGGGAAGATCCGCACTCGTGTCTTCCTTGTTTCAAACACGGCCTTGTTCTCCCCCCCTCCTCCCCCCCAACAGAACACGTCTCTGTTCCTAAATAAAGTCTCAATCCGGAAGGAAGCTGAGCGTCGCTCCTAGTTAGAGCAAAACACACACTGTAAGAAACACACAAATTGAAATTTTTTGAAGTTATTAACAGGGAGGATGATGCCGGAGAAAGAGAGAGAGAGAGAGGGAGAGAGGGGGAGAGAGAGAGACAGGAGGAACTGAAGGAGGGAAAAGAAGAGGAGAAAGAGGAAGACAGCAGAGCAGGAGGAAGGTGTTCCCTCGAGATTCCCCTCCATTAATTGTGAAGTGAAGGTGCCCTCGGGGCAACACAAGGGAACGGCATTAAACCAGCCGGCAGCCAGGCGCTCACACTCACACACACACACTCACACACACACACACACACACACACACACACACACACACACACACGGTCTCTCCTTTCTCCACCAATGCACACCTTTCTCGCCTTTCCTTTCTTTTTGTTTTCACCCTGTGACACACACACACACACACACACACACTTGATAGTTTGGTGTAAAATTAGCTTAATATATGGACACTTTTATAAAACAACCTGCACACAATTGTGTTTGTTTGTGTGTGTGTGTGTGTGTGTGTGTGTGTGCATGAAAAGAGAGAAAGAAAGCATGATGGAATGAGAAAAAGACAGAATTCCACCACTAGAGGGAGCACTGAGAATGTAGTTTGACCTCTCTTTCTCTGTTTTGGTGTGTGTGTGTGTGTGTGTGTGTGTGTGTGTGTGTGTGTGCCCACTGAACGTCACAACTCCAGACCATGGATGAAGACATGGCGTATGCATGGAACACATGCGAGCACACTAGCCAAAGTGCACTTGGTCTGCACTTCACTCAGTAAGGGAGGATAGACTGAGACTAATAGAGAGAGAGAGAGATAAAAAGAGAACGGTTATCAAATGAGAGAGAAATAGACAAACAAACATTTTAAATTTGAGAGATAGAAACATTGATTGACAAACCGGTAAACAGCCAGACAGGCAACGAGAAAGAGTAAAAGATAGATAAAGACTGATAGAAGACAAACAGGACGAGACACACAGAGATACAGAGAGAGAGAAAGAGATTGAAAGTGCAATAGAAAGAGAAATGTTGACAAAGATACGTGTGTACAGTAAGAGGCTGAGGAAAAGAGGAGCATACGGTAATACAGGGAGACAGAATCGCTTATCACACAGAGACTAACATGAGATGGACAGAAAGTCAGGGAGACAAACACAAAGCTGATAAAAGGCAGAGACAAAGAGACAAACAGGGAAACACAGAGAGATTCAGACAAAGACAGAATGAGAGACAAATTCTACAAAACCAAGGAAGACAAAAGGGTGGACACACAACGACTTATTAATACAGCGACTGATGGATAGACAGACAGACAGACAGACAGACAGACAGATAGATAGATAGACAGACAGACAGACAGACAGACAGACAGACAGATAGATAGATAGATAGATAGATAGATAGATAGATAGATAGATAGATAGAAACTGTAAATAATGCTAGTGACAGACATTAATCACAATAGTGGAGAGACAAGAGAGGACAATGATGCGTACTGTGTGCGTGCGTGTGTGTGTGTGTGTGTGTGTACAATAGAAAGGTGACTCTCCCTGTCGCAGCACAGTAATCAGACATCAGACTCTTCATCAGAGATGCCGAGAGAGAGAGAGAGAGAGAGAGAGAGAGAGAGGGAGAGAGAGAGAGAGAGAGACAGGAAGACAAGCAGACAAACGATGAACCTGTTTAAAGAGAGACAGGCTGAGAGACACACATAGTGTTGAAGTCCACTATTCAGTTTGCAACTGTGATGTAATCCACAAGTGTGTGTGTGTGTGTGTGCGCGTGTCTACATATACAGTTGCAGCTCTAGCCATAGTTTCCGTGGGATGGTGGGTGTAAAGTGAGTTGCCGTGGGCGACGCCAATATGAAAGGATCCTAATGAAGCACTTAGCATGGGAAGGCTCCACCTGCTACTGCGTCAAACCTGATTGGCTGATGGGAGGCCTAGCGCGAGTCAAGCGACCTTTTGTTGCTTGGAGACGAGCCCTGAGGCAACGCCCCAACCCTGACCCTCATACCCACCTCATCGCCACGGATACCATGTGACAACTGAGGAAGGCAGTGTGTGTGTGTGAGAGAGAGAGAGAGACTGTGTGTTTGGGTCAGTGTGAGTGAAGGAGAGCAACTGTTTTACTTCATTTCTTGCTCTTCAAACACCCATCTCTCTCCATTGGCCTCTCTCTACCTGTCTCTCTCCATTGGCCTCTCTCTACCTGTCTCTCTCCATTGGCCTCTCTCTACCTGTCTCTCTCCATTGGCCTCTCTCTACCTGTCTCTCTCCATTGGCCTCTCTCTACCTGTCTCTCTCCATTGGCCTCTCTCTACCTCTCTCTCTCCATTGGCCTCTCTCTACCTGTCTCTCTCCATTGGCCTCTCTCTACCTGTCTCTCTCCATTGGCCTCTCTCTACCTCTCTCTCTCCATTGGCCTCTCTCTACCTGTCTCTCTCCATTGGCCTCTCTCTACCTGTCTCTCTCCATTGGCCTGTCTCTACCTGTCTCTCTCCATTGGCCTCTCTCTACCTGTCTCTCTCCATTGGCCTCTCTCTACCTGTCTCTTTCCATTGGCCTGTCTCTACCTGTCTCTCTCCATTGGCCTCTCTCTACCTGTCTCTCTCCATTGGCCTCTCTCTACCTGTCTCTCTCCATTGGCCTCTCTCTATCTATCTCTCTCCATTGGCCTCTCTCTACCTGTCTCTCTCCATTGGCCTCTCTCTATCTGTCTCTCTCCATTGGCCTGTCTCTACCTGTCTCTCTCCATTGGCCTCTCTCTACCTGTCTCTCTCCATTGGCCTCTCTCTATCTGTCTCTCTCCATTGGCCTCTCTCTATCTGTCTCTCTCCATTGGCCTGTCTCTACCTGTCTCTCTCCATTGGCCTCTCTCTACCTGTCTCTCTCCATTGGCCTGTCTCTACCTGTCTCTCTCCATTGGCCTCTCTCTACCTGTCTCTCTCCATTGGCCTCTCTCTACCTGTCTCTCTCCATCAGTCTCTCACCAGCTGTATCTCCACACATCTCTCCAAACATCTATCTCAGTCAGTCTCTCACCACCTGTTTCTCCAGACGTCTCTCTCCATCTGTCCCTTACCAATTGTCTCTCCCGATCAGGCTCTCGCCAAATGTCTCTCTCCAAACATCTCTTTCCGTCGATCTCCCACCACTGGTGATGGAAGGAGATGAGTACAGAGAGACTGATGGAAAGAGACAGGAACAGTAAGACTGATGCAGATAGATGGAAAGAGAGACTGTTGGAAGGAGATGAATAGAGAGAGAGCCTTGTGGAGAGAGACTGGTTGAGAGATACTGATGGAGAGATACTGATGGAGAGAGATGGGATGATCCCTCCATCAGTCTTTCTCTATCATTTCTCTCAGTTTTATCTTTACGCATCTCTCTCCACCACTCTGTCTCTAACCATCCGCTTCCATCAGTCCACCTCTACCAGTCTTTCTCCATTAGTCTTTCATTACACATCTATCATCAATCTTTTTCCAACCGCCTCTCTCTACCCATCTCTCTAGCAGTCTCTCTCCAGTTATCTTCAAACACCCATCTGTCTGTCTTAGCTTCTTTCTACCTATCTTTGTTGATTAGTCTCTCACTCCACATGTCTCCCATCATCAGTCCCTCTATATCCATTTCTCTCCATCAGTCTATCTCTACCTATTTCTCTCCTCAAGTCTCTTTTCCTGTCTCATCAGTCTATCTTTCTCATTTCTCTTTTTCTCATCTCTTTCTCCTATGACTGTCTCACGTATCTCTCCATTATGTGTGTGTGTGTGTGTGTCTGTGTGTGTGTGTGTGTATGTGTAAACATGCACATGTGTGTGCACGTGTCTGTCTGAGTGTGTATGTGTGCGTATATGTGTGTGTGTAAGGACAGGCCAGAGCAGCTTCTGAGCTGCATCGCAGGGCACAGGAGTGGAAAATTGAAGTCATCAAGGCCCAGACTAACGACTCACAAAGAAGACGAGTAGAGCGGAGGACAGTAAAAGAGGAGGGAATGGTCCACTCAGTCATGAAAGACGGACAGAATGACACTCGTTTATCGAGAATGGGTGAGAGAGATGCACCGTGTTTTATGGTTATTGTGGTGCGATAGGGACGGACACTTAAAATGTTCTCAAGCAATTACTTTCTATCGCCCACACACACACACACACACACACACACACACACACACACACACACACAGGTTATAAGTTTCTGTCCTTCGTTTCTCTGGGATCCATCTATGGGATTGATGGTTATTTGTTTAATAGCATTAAATTTTATAGTGGGACAGATTTCCAATGAAGCACACACGCAAATACACACACACAATGTAATTCTCTGTATAAAACTGGTGAATTTGTGCACAGTAAATATCGCCATCAATACAATATAATCATAAATGACTAAAATCATGAATTCACACTTCATGTGCTTCAAGTGGTTAATGTTGTCACTGTTGTTGCTAGGCAACAAGGAAAGATGTATATCAAGCACACTCACTATCAAATATATACACACAGTGTAATCAGGAAACGTTAGAGTAGATTAGATTAGATTAGATTAGATTAGATTAGATTAGATTGGATTGGATTAGATTAGACTGAATTTGATTTGAATTTGTTTTGAAATCTGATTGTTATTTGTAGATGCAAATGTGTCACGAACTAAACCGGGATGATCAGAAGACTTAGCGATAGCGATTAGCCCTTTCTAGTGTAGATGGTAAACCCAAATGCGGAAACAAAGCGAGTAGGCATGATAACCACACAAATTAGTCTAAGGACTCTCACAGAAGGGGAGCAAGAGAAAAACACAAATTTAACCCAACTATCTGGACCGACATGGGCGAACTCAATGACTGAGCGATGTGAAGTGCCATCTTGTCTCCTTTTATGCTTCCTGGTTCGCGACCGTACTACAGTACTTCCGGGTCCTAATGCCGGTCGCGCCGCGAGTGTGTATGACGAAATGTTGACTAGTCTATATGTACTGACGTGAAGTATGGTGTTCCACAGGGCTCGGGTTTAGGCCCACTGCTATTTTCTTTTTACATCCTTCCTCTGGGCAACATAATTCACATTCATGTAAAAATATTACATTTGTTACAATTAGATTAGATTAATTACATTACATTACATTAGAACCTTTTCATTTGCTAAGATGCTTGCCTTTTTCACAGGGATTATTAAGAAATAACTGTAACTTCCATTTTCATCTTTCTGTACATCAGTTTATGAAAGCGTCTTTCTTTCTTTCTTTCTTTCTTTCTTTCTTTCTTTCTTTCCTTTTAGCTTCATTCAAGCACAGCATTGCAATATGCACATTCCCCCCCTATTATTTCACCTTCATTTCATCACGTTTCTCCTCATCATTTCCTGAGGCAAACAGGGAAATGCACGCCTACAATTTCTGGCACAGGATCAAAAACCGGGACCCCAGTACAGAAATAAACACTGCAAACAGAACTGAAAAACAGCCACCTGGTACAGAACAACTGAGCAGGGACAGTTTCTGGGACAGAGGACTTTCTCAGAGTGTCCCTGCTGAAAAACCTGCAGGATTATAGCACAGGCTGGGGGTTCCTAATCTCACCTTCTTCCTTTCATTGTGGGGTTTGATCCAATGATATTTGTCAATGTGGTGTGTGTGTGTGTGTGTGTGTGTGTGTGTGTGTGTGTGTGTGTGTGTGTGTGTGTGTGTGTGTGTGAGTGTGTGCACCGTCAGAGTTTGTGTTCTTCATAAACTTCCTCAGAAATGTCATACTGTAGGTTGAATCAGATAACGATTGCTTAGCCATGATGGCGTGGATGGATAAACAGTACCTAAAAAATATATGAGAAAATTGAAAAGTTGTCAGAGTGAAATTTATGAACTTTATAAGATCTCCATATGTTTCATCTCCATGAGATTTTTTGAGGATGTTTATAATGAAATCTTAGCAATTCTGCCTGGAGTTTGTGTCTCCACTGTTGAGGAAATGAAAACGACAGGCTGATGTTGCGCTCTGTCAGAAACAAGTGTCCGAAAGAAAAAGAAATGGAGAGAGAGAGAGAGAGAGAGAGATGGTGAGGGATGGAAGTACAAAAACAGATGATTTAAAATTTTAATCTGTAGCTATTTGGAGTTTGGAGATGTAGTGTATATGTGTGTGTGTGTGTGTGTGTGTTGTGGGGGTGGGAGTGAGAATGCTGTTATGGAAGGAAGTTCTCGCAGTTAACAGGATGAATATAACCATCAGTGACAGCTTCCGTTTGGCAAATGAGTTTTCTAAAACACGCAGCATGTCTCTCTCTCTCTCTCTCTCTCTCTCTCTCTCCCTCTCTCTCTCTCACTCTCACACACACACATACACACTCTTTCTCTCACTCTCTTTCTCCTCTTGCATTTGTGCCATTGTGTCCTAATTGCTTCTGCATAATCAATCCCAGCATGCACAGTGAAGCCATGATGTCCCACAGACACACTCTTAGTTTACCTCATTGAACATCACGTTACCCTGGAAGATTCCACACTTTGTTTAAGCTTGATATCGAGTGTGGGCTTTGAAGAAAGAAAAAGAGATACATTCAAGCTCAGTGTGATAAATTTGGGCTACAGACTCTAATAATGTTCCAAACCCAGGTCTGTAATTTATTGTGTTACCATCTGTGACTCGAGTAACTTGACTCACATGCAGATAAAAGCATGAAATGAGATGGGGCCAAGAGTCCATACTTGACAGCCACTGTAGATCTAAGGAAGTGTTGATTCAGACTCTAGAGTTTGACTCTGGATTGAACTTGGAGTTGGATTTCTTTTTCCATCTCTTAGTCTTAATTTGGTTAGACTCTTGAGCTGGGTTCTAATCTCTAGGATTCTTAACTCACACTCTATAGAGCTGCAATTCTGGGCTTGCCTTTATACAGTAGACCTATGAGACAAATTTTACTCAGAAACTAGAGAGAGGGGACAGTCAACCTGGCTCAGATTTTGGTTGTAGATGCCACACAGAGACTACATCTAGGACCCTGGAATGGTCTTTGGTTTTTTTAACTGGTTCTCTCGCCTCAACATAGGATCTAGACTACTAGACTGACAAAGAATCTTGATTTTTAGACCCAAGACAGAGTTTCAAGCTAGAAACTGGGATTCACCCTGCAGGCGCCAGAGCTGATTTTCTTGAACTGATTTAAATTCTAGATCCATGATTTGTCTCAGACACAAAAGCTGTGTTTCTGGCCTTGACTCGGGTTCTCACATTAACTCACATTTGGACCTAGACTTAGACTACTAGACTAAGACTTTAGATCAGAAGCTCTGGACTTGACACAGAGTTGGATTTCTGGAAACATCAACCGGGTTCTGAAGGTTCTGGAAACATAAACAAGGTTCCACTGGGATATTAGAGGTATGATTTGCAGATTTGAATTGTAGAGCTACAGTACATTTGTGGACTTTACTCTAGACCGAGGATGCAACATTTGTCTCTGGCACTAGAAATTGGACTGAACTGAAACTCTAGCGTTACTCAAACACTAGATATAGGATTTGGATTTGACTCAAGTGCCAGGTCTTAGTGCATGACGTTATTGAGCTTTTTTATTCAAGTCAACATAGCACTTAGATTAAGACTGATTAAGACTTTAGGTTCAGGACTTGTCCTAGGTTCTAGACCTAGGAACTTGGACTTAATACCTTCTCTCTCATTCTGGAGCTGGGTTTCTTGAATTTAACATTTCTCATCTCAATTCAGAACTGAATTTCTGGACTTGAGTTAGAATAGAGATCTAAACTGTATAAAATAAAGTCCTAATTTTACAGAAAAAAATTTTATGAACTTCCCTTTTTTTAAAAACTACATACAAATTTCTGTAAAATTACAAACATTATCTGTAAATTATTAAGTCGGCTGTTATTTAAAGTAATATTTTAATGCTGAAAAAGTATTATTTTATATATACAGTAAAATGGTTGTTTTTCACATTTTAACAGGATTTGTTTAATATAGCCTATATATAAATTATAGCCATTCATAGGAATTTATGAAGACTTTGAAAAATAACAGAATTTTTTGTGTTTTTGCTTTATTTGAAGGTGTTTGATCTTAAATTTTGGAAAAATCTGTAAAATATGTGTTTCCCTGCTTTATTG
>CM060107.1:53386717-53431717 GCA_030522415.1 Channallabes apus | reverse complement strand
TAAATAAAACTTTGGTTGTTTTTCTTGTTGTTTTAGGCTTGGTTACATTTTTTCCAGTTCCAGAAATGAGCTCCATTTATTCCTCCTAAAAAAGCAGCCAACAGGATTAAAGGTGCGGTTTGTAACTTCAGGACGTAGGGATCTGTATTAATCATATTGTTTCAGTTATATCTTCAAGAAAAAGAAAATGATTTTCAAAATTGTTATGTGAACAAAATATGAGAATAATTTGGTTTTATTAGCTCTGCCGCTTTTCTCTAAAATGCAACTCATTCTGTACACAGCTTATCCTGTTTACAGGGTCGTGGTATTTGGTATTTGTGATGAATTAAGCCAAATATGGCGGCGTGGTGGTGTAGTGGTTAGCACTGTCGCCCTGCACCTCCAGGGTCCGGGTTCGATTCCCGGCCAGGCTCGATTCCCGTCTCTGTGTGCATGGAGTTTGCATGTTCTCCCCGTGCTTGGTGGGTTTCCTCCGGGTTCTCCGGTTTCCTCCCACAGTCCAAAGACATGCAGGTTAGGCTAATAGGCTCCAGGTCCCCGCGACCCTAAATACAGGATAAAGCGGTATAGAAGATGAATGAATGAATGAATAAGCCAAATATCTAAGAGAAAGATCGGTCTTTAGTCATTGTTTAAGGATTGCCAATGACTGGACATCTAGAAAAGTTCATTCCACCATCTACTGTATGTGCCAGAACAGAAACCATTGTAGATACATGACAACAAGGTAACAACAGGGCCTTCATCATCTTGTACTTCTTGCTCATCTTCGTTTTTTTTTTTCCAATTTAAGCTTCTGATCGTATTTCTCATATCATGTTACCGAAGTTCAAGGACAAGGAATTTATTTTTTCCAATACTATTAACCACTCTTAATAGTATTGAAAAATTATTTTTTACAGCATTACTACTGTAGCTTGGCTTTTGAAACCATGCAAGCCATGATCTGATCAACTAGCGATATATTTTTCACCACATTCACATTCAAGTTAGAAAAAATGAATAAGATGCATACGCAGATTCTTGACATATTTTGCCGGACATGTGTGTGTGTGTGTGGGATCAGTTTATGCTCTCCAACGTACTTTCACGTAAGGATGCGGCTCCGACTACCAAATAGAGCCAGCAAATCGATTCCCACAACAGCAACAGATAGTCTCTGACCTCTGAATGAATTATCTGTGTGTGTGTGTGTGTGTGTGTGTGTGTGTGTGTGTGTGTGTGTGTGTGTGTGTGTGTGTGTGTGAGAGAGAGAGAGAGAGAGATAGAGAGAGAGAGAGGGACAAGCTAGCAGCGCTGGGCCGGATATCGCTATCATGCTCCTCGGTTTTAATATTCTTGCTCGCAGGCATGCCACAGCCCGGTGTGTCTCATGCCCATATATATTAATAGCTTCATCTCCCCAACCGGAGAAAGCAAATAAAACACAAATGAAAGAATCCTCATGCATATAAACTATGTAGGCTTACACACACACACACACACACACACACACAAATAATAAAATTGGGTGCATGTCAATCACTGAGTTCTTGCTCTTACTATTTGGTGTCAGTAAAGTTTTCTGGTGATGTTTGAAAAGCAAAAAGCATTTATACAGAAACAATTATATTTATAATAGTAACAGTTCTATTATTATTATTATTATTATTATTATTATTATTATAAAAGAAAATTCTCGTATTTTTTGTTCGTGCTCACACTGAAGGCCCATTTGGGCATCAGAACATCAGAATGTGACCCAGAGGTGAAAGGTCACTAGGTACACTTACTTTGTTGCTGCACTAAAGTACATATTTCACTTTTACTACTTACTACTACATATCTGTACTTTCTACTTCGCTACATTTCTGCATGGTGCTGCTACCTGCTGACTGCATTTTGCTGATTGCCTTCCCTCTATGAAATGCTTATTCATGTAGCAGGTGTTTGAAACCGGAAGTAGAGAAGGTTGAAGACCGCAACAAACAGCACATCGCCACAGTCAGGAAGAGAGAGAGAGAGAGAGAGAGAGAGAGAGAGAGAGAGCGAGAGAGAGACTCTTTTACTATGACTTAGAGCAGGGGTGCCCAACCTTTTTTGAACAAAGATCTACTTTTTCATTTGTCAGTGTGCCGAGATCTACCAGTCCAAACAGAAAGCCAGTTGCTATTCATAGCATATTTACATATTTAATGTGCACAAAACAAACAGAAAGTAGCCCTAATCCATATATAATAAAACAGTCTAATTGTAGTGATAATTGAAAGTTATTAACCCTAACCCTAGCTCTTCTTTTGCACCCATGTCTCCAAAAACCATTCTAATGGAAAGACACAGCTGTGCCACATCCACAACATCAGTCGACTCATCCACTTGAAGAGAAAAACATTCACACTGTTCAATATCCTTCCTTAACTGCGCCTCGACATCCCTCACATCGCCGTGTAACAGTGCCACGGGATAATTGCTCGTCCTTAACGGCAGCTATGACATCACTTTTATTCTTGAAGTCACCAAATAGTGCGTCTGCAGCCGCGACAAATGCTTCTTTCACAACTTCGCCATCCTTGAAAGACTTCTTGTGTTTTGCAAGAACGTGACTGACGCGATAAGATGCTATAGCTGCAGCCTTACCCTTGGTGTTTGGCCTGGTGAAAATGTACTGCTGTGCTGCGAACTGCCTCTTCAATTCCTGGACTTTTCGGCTGCGTAAAGCTGATTTAGCCGGGAAATCTGCATCGTAGCTTTTGTGCGAGGCTTTGAAATGGCGACCCAAATTGTCCTTTTTTTTTTTTTTTTTGCTTCTGCCATAGTTGCCTTTTACTTTGCTGAAGTTGCAGCTCTCTCAACTTCTCTACTTAAACAGTGAGTCCTAACGTGCCTATAGCTCAAACCCTGGCTAAATTCAGATTAGCGTACTAGCATACTACTCTCGCTGTTGGATACCTCAGTAAATTTACCTAAATTAATTTGGAACTTTTGTATTTTGACTCAATTGCATTTGTGGTAAAGATCACAGCAAGGTCAGGCACCTAAATGAATAGTTTTTAGTTGTTTTTAGGGTTTCGAATACTTTTCTTTGTTTTGACATTTATTTTAAAGGAATATCATGTGAACAAATGAGTAAGATGAAGTCTTACTGAAGGTGGCAGCCTGGTCACTTGTTCATACTTGCTTGATGGTACTCTTAGTCCTTGATCCAGTGAGCTATCATGAGGATGTGTCTTTGATAAAGACTACAAAGCACTTTTGGAGAAGGGCATCTGCTAAATGTAAATGTAAAAGGTGTCCAGTCACAGAAACATGAAGCTGAAGAAAGTTTTTTTTTAAAGCTGCCAGAAGGATTTCTGGTGAACAGCTCTTTCTGACAGGGTATGGCGAAGAGCAAAAAAAAAGCCTGGTGCATGTCATTGATCCCCTGCTCCCATTCTCTTGATGATGAGGTCTCTGATACCAGATAGAAGGTACATTGCCAGGTGCCAAAGACTTCAACAACATGATGTATGTGCATTAAGCAAGGAAGAACACTGTTCAAAGTTCATCCATGCAAGTGGATCGTTTGCTATGCCTCATGGATAGGTGCGTGGTATTCACTTATACCATGACTTAAAGCATATTGCAGAGCAAGTGCAAATATTAAACATCAATACAATATGATTAAAAAAAAAAAAAGACCCTTGGTATGAACTGTTACCAAAGCAACAATAACATATTAGAAGAGTTCATTAATCTGTCCATCAGAGCTAATATCCGAGAGTCATGCTGTTATAGAAAAACAATGATCACCAATGAGATTCAGGAATCCTGCCTGCTGATGTATAAAAATATAGAGAATGTTTTGTCTGTTTTTCCAGCATCTGCTGTATGATTTCTTTTGATCTTTTTACCATTTCATTTAATTCAGACTATTACCAAGTCGCTTTGTAACCTTTGCATTCCTTTTCAAAGTAGTGTTGAATAACTAGGAATAGCTGGGATTACACTGATTACACTCTTCCAATTGCAATGCGTACTGTTAATCATTATATTTAAAAATCTTTTCCTATCTTATCTGCTTTCTGTTCCCAACAGTTCTTAGGAAATTTCCATATTTTGCTACCTGCTCGTTCAGTCTTTTCTTGTAGTCATTTTAGTCTAGCCATGCCATATATCTAGCCATACATACAGTATAGACATATAATAAAACTGTAAAGTGGGCGTGTTTGTACATCGAAGATATTTGCAAAAAATGTATTTGTGGGATGTAAGATGAGTAATAGTAAACATCAAGATTGTTTTTGCAATTCTTTCAGTCTACTTGTCTGTTCGTTTGTGCACGCATCATGTAAAAACTGCTAATGATGCGTGGGGTTTTACACACGTGCATTTGGCTGAGCTTGAGGTAAAATATAGAGTAAGCTTTGTTTTATCGCAATCGGCTCATGGGAAGAGAAGATTTGCTAAGTTGAATTTTAACTGGAAAATGCTCTCATATCAAGAAAAAAAATCAAACTTAAAAAAAATCATTAGTTCATCTCAAAATTCAACAGATGGCATTGTACTTTTTTTTTAACGCGCTTATGTGTGCAATTAAATTCTCTGCAAATAAAGTCGCAGCAATCGTTTCATTTATTTATTTATTTTTCTAATATCCCTGATCCAGGAAGCATTTTGGTTATGATGTCACTGCTGGTCCCAAACATCCTTCCAAAACTTTCCTCTTTCATTTTTAGTAAAGAACCAACATTAATGCTGATCTCAGAGCTCAATCTGTTAACCAATTTTGCACTTTCGGTTTGTTGGGCACTTTGTTTTGTTTTGGGCATTTTTTTGGTCCAATTTGCAGCCAAGTTCTTCAGTAATAACTTTTACTGTGCTGTACTGTACATTAAAAGTCTCTTTAATATCTAATATCTGTCATTAATGTTGTTGGAATTGTTCTCCACCTTCTCATCCTGTATAATTAGCTTCAGTCACAATTTTTTTATTATTATTATTATTTATTATTATTATTATTATTATTATTATTATTATTTTATTATTATTATTTTTTGTTATTATTATTTTTATTATTTTTATTATTGTTAATGGGTGTTTTTGGACTCATGATGCACAATGTGTTTTACATAGTAATAATATATATTTTTTATTAATTAATTAGTTTTGTCAAAAATCCTTGGAAAACCCTGTGTTTGTGCTTGAGCAGAGAGGAGTATAAATATGAGGCCATAGGACAAAGAACCTTATCTGTAGTGTTAATGATAAATCATTGTTTGTGTGTGTGCAGTACATAACAAAATAACGCTTGAAATATATATATTTTTTAAATTGCACTAAGAAAACGTTGTTCCTGACGTGACCTGGTCCTGCCCTCACCTCAAACGCAGGCCTGGAGTCATCGTTAATTTAGAGAACATTATTCATCCTTCTCCTCTTCCACCTCAACCTCACCTCGTTCTTTATGTTCTCTCTCCTTAGCAGCCATCTTGCTTCTCTCTCTCTCTCTCTCTCTCTCTCTCTTTTTCTCTGTCTTTCTCTGAAGTGTGAGATGAAGGCATTTGTCTAGAGGCTGGGTGAGGGTATCATCCAGAATGTTGTGTGTGTATCGGTGTGTGTGCGAGTGTGTGTAGTCTGTCACCGAGAGTTCATCTCAAGCAACCTGACAGGTACAGACACTCCGGCCAGCATTAAAGAGAATTCCAAACGAGCTTTCTGACACAAGCCTTGTTCGGCGCCCGTGTGTACGAGGCAGTGTGTGTGTGTTGTTCTGTCTATTTGGCCTGTGCCGTGCTGTGAAGAAGGAGGAACCTGCAGGGCAACACAAACACTGACAGCCAGATCAACCAGTCAAACCACACCCCCACCGGCTCTACCTGGCCAAACGCTGGCCCAGAAGCAGGGTCGAGCTCCGCCCTGAAGAACATTATGCAAACGAGCAAGAAATGGTAAATCTGAAACGACAAACTTTTTTTTTTACATTTAAAGGAGTGATTTCTTTTTTTGGGGGGTTAGGGTTAGGGGAGGGTTAGGGTTAGCCCCCTAATTCCTCCCCGTCACTAGGGGGCTCCCGCATTAAGGCTACCACTACCACTCAGTCGGGTGGGCCGAAGACTATCACGTCCGACCGCATCTTTTTCGAACTGCTTGCTCACGCACCATTAGGGGCGGAATAACACACTCGGAGGAAAGCGCTATCCGCTCCTTCCACATGCACGAGCTCACAAACGCCCCTGATTGGCTGTAGAGTCGTGATTAATGTGGGACACAAGTACCTCTCATCCCTCCCCCCTGAGAGAGGTCGGCCAATCAGCTCTCTCTGTGCCTCCGGCTGTGAGAGGAAAACAGCATCACCCGGGGTTAGAACCAGCGATCTCCGGATGATAGGACGAGCGTTTTACCACTGCGCCACTCGGAGGGCCCTTGAAGGAGTGATTTTATTGAATTGTTTCTGCTCATCGTAGAACTAGTTGTAAATTGTGGGTGTAGCTCTTCAAAGGCATAATTACTGCATAATGAAATACATTTAACTAGTGCTGTCTGTGATTAACCACGATTAATAAAACATTTTAAATACTCAAATTTAGTTCTGTTATGAATGTAGAAAGTTTGGAATAAGGAAATACATGACAAACTGGTTAAAGGTGTAACGGTTAACCCCTAGAGGGCGCCTATGTTGGTTTATGTTCGAGTTTCACTTCATTTCCCAGTTTGCACCTCGGTCAGGTGACGTAGAAGCTCACCTGAACCGAGGGAAGTTAATTTGATGTTTGTTTGTGTTTAATTATAAATAGCCTGGCTGGACTCCAGTGAGGCGTCTAGCAACTGCTCAGTAACGTTTAGTTTGTGTTGGAGTGTTTTGTTTATGTTTAATGTTTTGTTGGAAGTTAAATAAAAAGAACATTGTGAACCGTCAGCTCGCCTCCTCCGCATTCATGCCACGAAAGCGCACCCGACACAGACTCAGTAAGGTGAAGAAACATGACAAAAGGAAGGTTTATAATATCCCAAACATTAAAACAAATGTTAAATTAAAATCTCTCGAATGACATCAGCGGAGGATGCAGTGGCTGAGCAGTATTGGGGCTCAAGCTCGAATCCTCAGATCTAAAACATCAACAACATAGAACCTTAGCCAGGTGAGCCACCGCTCCCGTGTCTTACATCTAATGTATTCTCGTAACTCTGCTTTCCTCAGGTCATTTTATTATCCGCTGCCATTATCACACACGGCTGATTATGGGAAGCCATTAGGGTCAACTTTGGTCATATGATTAATTTTCATGGAAAAAAAAATTATCCAGCAATAACGATCTACAACTCACAGCGATGACAAAAATTAGAATGAAAGGAATGAAAGATTTGTTCTTATGACCTCATGCTCAATGTATTATCCAGTTAAAATAAACACACAATTCTGTTCTAGTAAAAAAGAAAAGTAGTCAGTGTGTGTGTACTTACAGCAGGTTGGAGATAATGAACAGTAAAATTAGAATAGTTTTGGAGTGTTTATTTTCAGGACCTGGAGAGAAAAACTGTGTGTCGTCAGTTAAGATTAACTTAAGCAGGAGAAAGTAGAAATTGACTTATATATATATATATATATATATATATATATATATATATATATATATATGTGTGTGTGTGTGTGTAAATGTCAGCCCCAAACAGGAGTGTGTGTGCACCTGTTCAAAGCTGAGGCGTGCTGCGTAGAACCGTTAGCTGCCTCCCTGAGTGCTTTAAAGTGGAAGCGAAGGATGACAGGGGTGATGGGACGAGCAAGGAAAACGAGCAAATGTGTGTGTGTGTGTGTGTGTGTGTGTGTGTGAGCGCGCTCGTGTGTGTGTGTGTGTGTGTGTGCCGAGGAACATTGCTTACCTGAGCATTGAGATCTGAGCATAAAAAAGACAGGGGAGGAGCAGAGGAACACGACGTTAAACGTTCCCAGTGTGTGTGTGTGTGTGTGTGTGTAGACACTCTAGCATGTAGTCAGTTTTTACACACCAGTGTGTCTATTTGCATCTGAGGGGATAAAAACAGCATGAGTGACTCAGTGCAGCTCTTCTTGACAGAATATTCAGCTTACAGCAACAGTAATCGCCTGGCTATTAACTCAGCTAACGAGATCTGGTTAGTCGAGTTGTCTAACAAGCTGTCTGAGCTCTTCTGTGTGTTTTTGGATCTTCGTCATATCATTAAGTGTGGGTATGTGTGTGAATGTGTGTGTGCTCATTAAACTCCTGTATTTCTACATCCTTTTGATTTTCCCAAATTTCTTCCTGTTACACACACACACACACACACACACACACACATACAAATGCCTTTTAGCTTGCTTGGAGCGATGCTCGTGGAGGATTATGCGAGGGATTTTTTCTTTGAAAACTGAAGTTAAGCCAAAGAACTTGACACTATCAGTGTTTTAATGAGAATTATCCACTTAGTCAGCTCAAAGAACATGCACACACACACACACACACACACACACACACACACACACACACACACACATGCACATACACACAGCATATCTGTAACTAGTGTATTTGAGAAATAATGTATATTTGTATTAATTTCTCACCACTCACATTAATTTCTTAGATTGAATTTCTTGCACAAAAAAAAAAAAAAAAAAAAAATATATATATATATATATATATATATATATATATATTTACTTACAATTTGATATTGTAAGTACTTCCCTTGTACTTCCTACTTTACCTTTTATGTGTAAGAACTTGGCTTTTATGAATAATAGTTTATCTCTCAGCATAGCATATCTATGTTTACCACTAGGAGTTATGTATTTGTTTATCTGTAGCATTTAATATATTCTGTTTTAAGGGTTATTAGATAAAACTAGCTCACTTGTTTACCTCTCAAATTTACTAATGTAACTCAATTTTGTTTACTAAATTATCCTCACCCATTTAATGATTTAACTGTCACATTTTATATTTTATCTGTTGAATATGTTAATTTATCTCTCACATTTACTAATTGAACTTGCAGATAAAGTAATTTACAGTACCTGTCACATATTCAAATTTAACTCTCGCATTTATTAAGTGTTGATTTTCCAAAATTACCTCTTGCATTTCTTAATTTAATAATCACATTAACTAATTTACTTCTTGCATATACTATACTAATTTAACTCTCACATGGACCAATTTAACTCTCACATGGACTAATGTAACTCTCACATGGACTAATGTAACTCTCACATGGACTAATTTAACTCTCACATGGACTAATTTAACTCTCACATGGACTAATTTAACTGTCACATGGACTAATTTACCTCTCACGTGGACTAATTTAACTCTCTCATGGACTAATTTAACTCTCACATGGACTAATTTACCTCTCACATGGACTAATGTAACTCTCACATGGACTAATGTAACTCTCACATGGACTAATGTAACTCTCACATGGACTAATTTACCTCTCACATGGACTAATGTAACTCTCACATGGACTAATGTAACTCTCACATGGACTCATTTACCTCTCACATGGACTAATTTAACTCTCACATGGACTAATGTAACTCTCACATGGACTAATTTAACTCTCACATGGACTAATGTAACTCTCACATGGACTAATGTAACTCTCACATGGACTAATTTACCTCTCACATGGACTAATTTACCTCTCTCATGGACTAATGTAACTCTCACATGGACTAATTTACCTCTCACATGGACTAATTTACCTCTCACATGGACTAATTTACCTCTCTCATGGACCAATTTAAATCTCACATGGACTAATGTAACTCTCACATGGACTAATTTACCTCTCACATGGACTAATTTACCTCTCTCATGGACTAATTTAACTCTCACATGGACTAATGTAACTCTCACATGGACTAATTTACCTCTCACATGGACTAATTTAAATCTCTCATGGACCAATTTAACTCTCACATGGACTAATTTAACTCTCACATGGACTAATGTAACTCTCACATGGACTAATTTACCTCTCACATGGACTAATTTAAATCTCTCATAGACCAATTTAACTCTCACATGGACTAATTTAACTCTCACATGGACTAATTTAACTCTCACATGGACTAATTTACCTCTCTCATGGACTAATTTACCTCTCACATGGACTAATTTAACTCTCACATGGACTAATTTACCTGCAACGGCCGAGCACGTCTCCAGCTCTGCAACGGCCGAGCACGTCTCCAGCCCAGCAGCCGCCGAGCACGTCTCCAGCGCCGTCACCCAGCCTCCTGGTCGGGAGGCAGAAGGTGCTTTACGTTGAGTTATGACTTCAGTTCCCAGTTTGCACCTCGGTCAGGTGACGTAAGAAGCTCACCTGAACCGAGGAAAGCCAATTATTATTTGATTATGTTGAGTATAAATAGCCTGGCTGAACGTCAGTCAGGCGTCTAGCTTTTGTTGTGTTTGTAGCTTAAGTTTGTGTTTGGTGTTATGTCTTTTAATTTAAGTAAAAAGACTTTAATGAACCGTCAGCTCACCTCCTCTGCGATCATGTCACGCACACACACCGGACACAGACATCGCGTTAAGGTTCGTGGATTCTGTTTATAATTATGGCTTTCCAGCTAGTACTAGTAGCACTACAACAGTGACCCCATTTACCATTGCAAAGAAGGCTATACATGTCCTGTACAGGGCAATAAGTCAGGAAAGGAGTCGTATTTTGACAGGAAAGGCAAATATGGTGAAATTTCTGCAAAAGAATTGCTAAAATTTGAAGCTTACATATTCATATATACTTTAAACTTTTAATATATTGTTCAATTTTAAGCATAAAATTTTTTGTTCAATAAAAATTAATTCTTGAGTCATCCACTATAATTTTGTGGCTTAAAAGTATCGGTTCAGGCACTGTTTTGGCACCGGTACCGTTTTCAAAGTATCGATTTGGCACCGGTATCGAAAAAAACCCAAACGATACCCAACCCTACTAATGTAACTCTCACATGGACTAATTTACCTCTCACATGGACTAATTTACCTCTCACATGGACTAATTTACCTCTTACATGGACTAATGTAACTCTCACATGGACTAATGTAACTCTCACATGGACTAATTTCTAACCTTTCTGTTCCATCAAGTGCAACAGTAAAAGACCTCGGCGTGATTATAGATTCCAGCCTTTCATTTGAAGCTCATGTAGATAATATCACCAGGATAGCATTCTTTCACCTCAGAAATATTGCCAAGATAAGAAATATATTGTCGCTAAACGATGCAGAAAAACTAGTTCATGCTTTTATCACTTCTAGGTTGGACTATTGTAATGCCTTACTGTCTGGTTGTTCAGTTAGGTGCATAAACAAGCTTCAGCTAGTCCAGAATGCAGCAGCGAGAGTCCTCACTAGAACCAGAAGATATGAGCACATCACCCCTATCCTATCTTCACTGCATTGGCTCCCTGTGAAATTTCGCATTGATTTTAAAATACTACTCTTGACATATAAAGCATTAAATGGTCTCGTGCCGCAGTATCTGAGCGAACTGCTAGTGTCTTACGATCCGCCACGCCTACTCCGGTCAAAGGATGCAGGCTGCTTATCAGTACCGCGTATTATGAAAACTACAGCTGGGGGCAGAGCTTTTTCTTACAAAGCCCCAAAATTATGGAATAGTCTTCCAAATAGTGTTCGGGACTCAGACACAGTCTCAGTGTTTAAGTCTAGGCTCAAAACCTATTTATTTAGCCAAGCATTTTATAAATAGATTTGCCATAAGGTAAAGGAGCAGATCTGGGGGACTCATGGACGTAGAGTATTATGGTGAACTGGTATGTTTAGATGCTGTCTTCCTCACTCTCATTTGATCACTCAGGTTTGTTGACGGTGAGGTGATTGTTTGCTTTACATCTCAGTTCCCCCTCATGTTTGTGTTTCCTTCTGGCTCTCCCTTTTAGTTATGATGTCATAGTTAGTCCTGCCGGAGTCCCTGCTTGCACTCTACAGTAAATATACATTCACATTATATATTATGTGACTGTGACCTCTTCTTCTCTTTCTCCCCCCGTCTCCCCCTTTCACTCTCTCTCTCTCTGTCGAGCTACACATGTCATTCCTGAGCTGCCAGTGATCCAGACTCCCTCTGCCCTCCGGACCTGTCTGATCCATCCTGGTGCCCCGTTTCTGGTTGGAGGTCTCGTCGCATGGATGCCCCGTGTGTCTCTTTGGGATGCGTCTGGTGTCTGGGGATGATTCTATCTACATAGAAGATGGTTCTGGCCTCGACTGGTGTTGTCAGCTGTTTCTCTGAGGACTTGACAATTCGATAGTTCCGGACTGGAACTTTCTACAAGTCTATCTGAGTCTCGAATAACTACTGGACTCCATTTTACATCAACTATTATAACATCAATTAACATCAACTATTATAGCTGAACTGCCTGCCACCTAACACACTGTATAAATGCAGATCATTTCCTGCTATCTGTTTCACCCAGATGAGGATGGGTTCCCTGTTGAGTCTGGTTCCTCTCAAGGTTTCTTCCTATTACCATCTCAGGGAGTTTTTCCTTGCCACTGTCGCCCTCGGGCTTGCTCACCAGGGACTATCTGACCATTTTGATTCATACACATACACATTCCATACAAACTCAAATAATTCTTTTGATTGTATAAAGCTGTTTTGAGACAACGTCAATTGTTAAAAGCGCTATACAAATAAAACTGAATTGAACTAATTTACCTCTCACATGGACTAATGTAACTCTCCCATGGACTAATTTACCTCTTACATGGAATATGGAATAATTTAACTGTCACATGGACTAATTTACCTCTCGCATGGACTAATTTAACTCTCGCATGGACTAATTTAACTCTCACATGGACTAATTTACCTCTCACATGGACTAATTTAACTCTCACATGGACTAATGTAACTCTCACATGGACTAATGTAACTCTCACATGGACTAATGTAACTCTCCCATGGACTAATGTAACTCTCACATGGACTAATTTACCTCTCACATGGACTAATGTAACTCTCACATGGACTAATGTAACTCTCCCATGGACTAATGTAACTCTCACATGGACTAATTTACCTCTTACATGGAATAATTTAACTCTCACATGGACTAATTTACCTCTCACATGGACTAATTTAACTCTCGCATGGACTAATTTATCTCTCGCATGGACTAATTTAACTCTCACATGGACTAATTTACCTCTCACATGGACTAATTTACCTCTCTCATGGACTAATTTAACTCTCACATGGACTAATTTACCTTTCACATGGACTAATGTAACTCTCACATGGACTAATTTACCTCTCACATGGACTAATTTACCTCTTACATGGAATAATTTAACTCTCACATGGACTAATTTAACTCTCGCATGGACTAATTTAACTCTCACATGGACTAATGTAACTCTCACATGGACTAATGTAACTCTCACATGGACTAATGTAACTCTCCCATGGACTAATGTAACTCTCACATGGACTAATTTACCTCTCACATGGACTAATGTAACTCTCACACGGACTAATGTAACTCTCCCATGGACTAATGTAACTCTCACATGGACTAATTTACCTCTTACATGGAATAATTTAACTCTCACATGGACAAATTTACCTCTCACATGGACTAATTTACCTCTCACATGGACTAATTTAACTCTCGCATGGACTAATTTATCTCTCGCATGGACTAATTTAACTCTCACATGGACTAATTTACCTCTCACATGGACTAATTTACCTCTTACATGGAATAATTTAACTCTCACATGGACTAATTTAACTCTCGCATGGACTAATGTAACTCTCTCATGGACTAATTTACCTCTCACATGGACTAATTTACCTCTTACATGGAATAATTTAACTCTCACATGGACTAATTTAACTCTCGCATGGACTAATTTAACTCTCACATGGACTAATGTAACTCTCACATGGACTAATGTAACTCTCACATGGACTAATGTAACTCTCCCATGGACTAATGTAACTCTCACATGGACTAATTTACCTCTCACATGGACTAATGTAACTCTCACATGGACTAATGTAACTCTCCCATGGACTAATGTAACTCTCACATGGACTAATTTACCTCTTACATGGAATAATTTAACTCTCACATGGACAAATTTACCTCTCACATGGACTAATTTAACTCTCGCATGGACTAATTTATCTCTCGCATGGACTAATTTAACTCTCGCATGGACTAATTTAACTCTCACATGGACTAATTTACCTCTCACATGGACTAATTTACCTCTTACATGGAATAATTTAACTCTCACATGGACTAATTTAACTCTCGCATGGACTAATTTAACTCTCACATGGACTAATTTACCTCTCACATGGACTAATTTACCTCTCACATGGACTAATTTACCTCTCTCATGGACTAATTTAACTCTCACATGGACTAATTTACCTCTCACATGGACTAATATATAAATTGATTCTTTATTGTGATTGTACAGGGTGCAACAAAATGAGGTGATTTCTAATGGTTATCCTCATTTCATCCATTTTGTTGTTGGTAACTTTTGTGAGAGAAATGATGTAGCGGCATTCCCGCTTTTGCTTTGTGTGTCTCCTCCACCTCCAGTGCCTACCGGACCAGACAAAGATCCATAGAGAGCCTGGTGTTCTTGCTTTCTCCTCTGGTGGCTTTATAATACATTTACTAGCTTACATTTTGCAATACGTTTTATTAGCTTATTCTCTCATTTCCTAGTTTACATTTCATATTTTCTTTATTTCTTCTACACCACCATTCAAAAGTTTTAGATCACTTTCTAACTCCATGATGGTTCCTGATGTTTATTTCTTTCTACATTGTAAAGTTTTGCTGAAGGCGCCCAAAAACTGCATGAATCTCCTTTGAACAGTTGATATTGAGATGTTTCTGCTACTTCTGCTCTGTAAAGACTTCATAACGCCTCTAATCTGAGCTGCTGTTAATTGGTCATTTTTCAGGCTGATAACTCTAAATGAACTTCTCGTCTGCAGCAGAGGTAGGTTTTGGTCTCGTCCTCCTGGGCAGCAGCCGCCGAGCACGTCTCCAGCGCCGTCACCCAGCCTCCTGGTCGGGAGGCAGAAGGTGCTTTACGTTGAGTTATGACTTCAGTTCCCAGTTTGCACCTCGGTCAGGTGACGTAAGAAGCTCACCTGAACCGAGGAAAGCCAATTATTATTTGATTATGTTGAGTATAAATAGCCTGGCTGAACGTCAGTCAGGCGTCTAGCTTTTGTTGTGTTTGTAGCTTAAGTTTGTGTTTGGTGTTATGTCTTTTAATTTAAATAAAAAGACTTTAATGAACCGTCAGCTCGCCTCCTCTGTGATCATGTCACGCACACACACCGGACACAGACATCGCGTTAAGGTTCGTGACAGTAAAAAACTAATGTAACATGGATTCTGTTTATAATTATGGCTTTCCAGCTAGTACTAGTAGCACTACAACAGTGACCCCATTTACCATTGCAAAGAAGGCTATACATGTCCTGTACAGGGCAATAAGTCAGGAAAGGTGTCGTATTTTGACAGGAAAGGCAAATATGGTGAAATTTCTGCAAAAGAATTGCTAAAATTTGAAGCTTACATATTCATATATACTTTAAACTTTTAATATATTGTTCAATTTTAAGCATAAAATTTTTTGTTCAATAAAAATTAATTCTTGAGTCATCCACTATAATTTTGTGGCTTAAAAGTATCGGTTCAGGCACCGTTTTGGCACCGGTACCGTTTTCAAAGTATCGATTTGGCACCGGTATCGAAAAAAACCCAAATGATACCCAACCCTAGTAATGTAACTCTCACATGGACTAATTTACCTCTCACATGGACTAATTTACCTCTTACATGGACTAATGTAACTCTCACATGGACTAATGTAACTCTCACATGGACTAATTTCTAACCTTTCTGTTCCATCAAGTGCAACAGTAAAAGACCTCGGCGTGATTATAGATTCCAGCCTTTCATTTGAAGCTCATGTAGATAATATCACCAGGATAGCATTCTTTCACCTCAGAAATATTGCCAAGATAAGAAATATATTGTCGCTAAACGATGCAGAAAAACTAGTTCATGCTTTTATCACTTCTAGGTTGGACTATTGTAATGCCTTACTGTCTGGTTGTTCAGTTAGGTGCATAAACAAGCTTCAGCTAGTCCAGAATGCAGCAGCGAGAGTCCTCACTAGAACCAGAAGATATATATTACTGGCTTTAATTTAACTCACATTTACTCATATAGCATTCACATTAACAAATTTCCCTTTCACATTTATAGATTTGCCTTATACATTTACTAATTAAATTCTCACATTAGCAAATTTACTTCCCACATATACTGATTTAACTCTCACGTTTAATTATTAAAATTAATTAATAGTTTATCAATTATAGTACGTAATAGTACATTTGCTAAACTAGTAAATGTGAAAACTTCGACAGACAATTAATCAGACAAGTAATTTCGTTAAATTAAACTGCTAAATCTAGTGGCAATCTAGTAAGTACAATAATGCAAGAGGCTATTAAATGCATGTTGTCGGAAACTAACAAATGTGAAATATTTCCCAGGTAACGAAAGATTTATATTTGTAAATGTAAAAGGCAAACTAATAAATATGTGTAGTACAAGAGACAGACAAACTAGTAAATGTGAGAGCTAAGCAATTACTGTACATGTAAAAAAAATAAAAAATAAAAAAACGGAAATTAGCGAACATGAGGTGAGTTAGTTAATGTGAATGTTTTTTTGTCAATAAGCGAGATTAAAAAATCTAAAATCTATTCTTAGATTGCAAGAGACGAATTATGAAATATCGCTGGTGCATTTATAAATACAAATGTTTTATGTGAATATAAGATAAAGTAGTTCATGTGTAATTGGGAGAGAGTTCAGTTAGTGAATGTGAGCTACTGAAAATGAGAGTTGTAAATGTGAGAGATGAAGCAGGAAATGCGAGTGATGGATGAATGCTGGATGTACTTTAGGAAATGCGAAAGCTACAGTATGTTAATAATTATTGTGAGTGTTTTCTGCAAATGTGAGAGCTAGATGCGTAAAGGTAAAAGGTTTGAATAGAAGCATAAATGGCATTTTATACCGATATAAATTTTGTATCTCTGTTTTAGCGTCTCACTCTTTCTCTCGCACACACACACACACACACACACACACACACACCCACCCGCTGGGACTGCATGCCTATTAGCTGTTGGAGTTTAAGCGGTTTACATATTTGAGGGGAGTTTAGCAGGGACATGTGAAATGTTAATTCAGCCAGTGTGTGTGTCGTCTCAGGGCCGGCTCCGTTCAGCACGGCTTTCACCAGGGAGACAGAGTGAAACAGAGACAGAGAGAGAGAGAGAGAGAGAGAGAGAGAGAGAGAGAGGGGGGGGGGGGAGTTTGCCATTCCAAACCTGCGCATCATTCTGTTTGAAGTGCTGATCCGAGCTCCGGTCTGCTTCACCTGCAAGATCAATACCGTTCCGTTCAAAGGCGGGACGGCTCTGTACGGCCACATGGTGTTATTAATTTATAGAAACTTCTTGAAACTTTTTCTAAAGGGAAGTTTAGAAAAAAAAAAGGGGGGGGGGAGGGGGAGGACCACATGAAATAGAGTGAAGGAAGAACTGATTAATGCAACGGTGGCTTTGATTGATGCCCGGATCACGTGAGAAGCTGACCAGAGCATGGCGTACGTCCTAATAAGAATATTGAAATGAGGTGGATATTGAAATGAGGTGGATATTTAAATGAGAAGTGTTTGTGTATGTTGGGGTGAGTGGGATTGGCAGCATCGGAGCTCGTTTGGTTCAGGATCGCGGCTCAGAAGGATTCGGGCGGGGATTAGATGGAGTGTTTCTGAGAGAGTTAGTGTTTGTCTGAACAACACGACAGCAAAGATGAAGCCGTTCTGAATAAACCATGTCTTCTCACTTTTAAAGCTTTTTATTTTCTGGCTTTTAAGTTGTAACAGCTTTAAAACAGGAATAGTAGTGATGCCAATATTATATATTTGTTATATTACCAACTAGCTATCAGGATTATATGAGAAATTGGGCGAGACTATATTTGTATAGAAATAATTAAATACTGCATTCATATAAATAATCTTTTTTTTAAGGCATGAAACACTCCATGAAACTATTTATTTCCAAGTCTACCAGAATTTCTACTCCAGCACACTAGATGGCAATAAACATACAAATCTCTTCGGTGAGAAAAAAAGAGTAAACGTCTGACATCTATTAATTCACCTCATACAGACCGATAAAAAGTCACATTTATTAATTTACCTCCTATAGGTCGAATAATTTACCTCATGCGTTGGTCATTTGACTAATTCTGTACGAATTTACATCTCAAATTTACAAAACACTCACATTCACTTTTTTGCTCTCTCATGTTCACCAGTTTAGCTCACGTTCGCTAACATACATCCTACTTAATTTTAGCTAATTACTAATATACTAGTTTTAGTGAATTTAATCATTTACATCTCACCTTTACCATCTTTCACATTTATAAATTCAGATTTTACTTTTACTAAGTCACCTCTCCCGTTAATCCATTCATTTACCTCTGACCTTTACAAATATACCTTTAACATTTAACAGTTTACATTTTGCAATACGTTTTATTAGCTTATTCTCTCGTTTCCTAGTTTACATTTCATATTTTCTTTATTTGTTCTACACTACCGTTCAAAAGTTTTAGATCACTTTCTAACTCCATGATGGTTCCTGATGTTTATTTCTTTCTACATTGTAAAGTTTTGCTGAAGGCGTCTAAAAACTGCATGAATCTCCTTTGAACAGTTGATATTGAGATGTTTCTGCTACTTCTGCTCTGTAAAGACTTCATAACGCCTCTAATCTGAGCTGCTGTTAATTGGTCATTTTTCAGGCTGATAACTCTAAATGAACTTCTCGTCTGCAGCAGAGGTAGGTTTTGGTCTCGTCCTCCTGGGACGGCCTTCATGAGAGACAGTTTCATTATGGTGCTGGACGGATTTTGCAAATGCACTTGACGATACTGTTCTTGCAGGAACTATTACAGAAAGGCCGACCTCTGTGTCTTACAATAACAACTAACTGGTGTTTTTCTTGTTGTTACGTAATTACCTAATTCCATATGTGTTATTTTATAGTTTTGAAATCCACAGTATTGTTGTAGAATGTAGAAAATAAATCACTAAACAAAAACAAAGACATTTGCAAGTGACCCCAAACTTTTGAACGGTAGTGTGTATTAAGCAGTTTACTTCCTGACTTTCTTAAATTTCCTTTTGAATTCATTAGATTACTTTAATTTATTAGATTTCACGACAATTAGTAGTTTATTATATATATTTAGAAATGCATCAGCATTTTGATTTACTTTCACTCCCACAGTTATATAAATGTAACATTCCCATTAATAAAGTGGTGTCCTCTCCTGGACAAGTTCTCACAGCAGTGAAGGAAATAGAGGGAAAGTTAGCTGGGGTCACCTCGGGGTATCTCAGGGGAGACTTGTCCTCATGGTCTGCTAATTACCCCTCTAACACCGTGACCCAGAGAGGGAGGAAGTGATGAATGAGACTGTATAGAGCATGTGTACAGTATGTGTGTGTTTATGAGTAAGAGTGTGTTAGACTGAGACAGAGGTTGAGAGCGCGAATGTCTGTGAGGCTCTGCGTGTGGATGTGTGTTGTGTTTTCCGTTTCTTTGTTGTCAGACGTGATGATTTAAGAGGAATTAGCATGGCTGCATTCAGAGAAAATCCAGCGCTCACTTCCATGGCCGCGGGCTCACAGCTCAACACAGCTTCATATTTATTTTTAATTATATCAATTTATCAGGAGGAGAAACATCAGACGACTCGGAGCCCGGCTTCATTTCATCTCCCCTCACTCTCACCTGAGGGAACGTGCATACAAACAGCCATCCCAATGTGTGCTGGGACACACACACACACACACACACACACACACATGATCGTTTCATCATCCAAGAATAAATACTAACTAGACAAAAAGGCAACATTACAGAAACACTCACCCAGAAAAATCTCTAACACAACCTTGCAGTTAATTGAGCTGTGAATTTATCTGTGTGTGTGTGTGTGTGTGTGTGTGTGTGTGTGTGTGTGTGTGTGTGTGTGTGTGTGTGTGTGTGTGTGTGTGTGTGTGAGAGAGAGAGAGAGAGAGAGATAAAGATACTTATTGACATGAGGACATCCAAAGTGACCTAGTGTACTTCTCTTTAAGTATACTTATTGACATTAGGACATCCAAAGTGACCTAGTGTACTTCTCTTTAAGTATACTTATTGACATTAGGACATCCAAGGTGACCTAGTGTACTTCTCCTTAAGTATACTTATTGACATGAGGACATCCAAAGTCACCTAGTGTACTTCTCTTTATGTATACTTATTGATATGAGGACATCCAAGGTGACCTAGTGTAGAGTTCTTAGCAATGCTAGTACGTCGACGCTGCTTTATAAATGCTCGTTGCGTACACCGATAAGAATGCGTTTGATGTTAGCTTGAAATTCATCCAAAATCATGAACATGGTTGCAGAAATGCTACTGCGGCGTGTTGTGCGCACTTCAGGGATCTCCCTTCTAATTAAAATGCACAGTGTGTCTGTTGAGTGAGGTGCTAACCGCTAACATGCCACTGTGTAATTTACAGGAACACGTAACCTCAAATACTAGAGAGGCTAACAATGCCTGTACGCTAACAGCGAGTAATGTAGCGTGACACAAATTAGCTCCTGCTAGATGATATCCCCAGTAGCTTCCTTTTATTTTTAGCGATGTTAGCCTTTGGGTGAAAATTAGGGCTTTAAAGTAGAGACGCCAGCCAGTGAAGCCAGTGAACAGAAAGCTAATGTGCTTAGCGTAGCAGCGAGCCGATCGTTACCAGTCCGAACGCATCTCTGTGCCCCTGCGCTAAATGAGTCTTGGCTTTTTCTTCCGGTTTTCCCCGAGGCAATTTTAGGCTGAGCGCGTAAACTGGAGTGTGTGTGTGTGTGTGTGTGTGTGTGTGTGTGTGTGTGTGTGTCTGCCGGGATACTGGGTGACATTTAGAAGCTGCTAGGGTTTTGTCTCTTTAATATCCAAACTAATTAGCCTCCAGATGCAGTCAAGCATCCTAGCTCTCCAACACACACACACACACACACACACACACACACACACACAAACTTTTTGAATGTCACTTGGGAATCATAATTCTAACTTCTTGAGTGAAGCATGATGCAGTCACTCCATCTCTGTTACCCTTCTTCCTTTTTTCTGTTGCCCAACAGTCTTTCTTTAGTCTTCCTTATCTCTTTCTTATTGTTAGGGACAGTTAGAGGCAATGAGACACGTGGAGACAGTTAAAGATCGGTTAGCTAGGTAGATTCACAATTAGACAGAGACAGTTAGAGATAATCAGAGACACTTCGATGGTTAGAGACAGTTATATAACAGTTAGAAGAGACATTAGAGACAGTTAAAGATGGTCAGACAGTTCGAGATAGAGACAATAGCGACAGTTAACGATAGTTAAAGAAAGTTGGACAGTTAGAGACTATTAGGCCATTAGAGATAGTTAGAAACACCTGCTCCATGAAGTGTTATAACGTCACCTCTGACACTGGAGGCTCCTTCCATAAATGTCCCGTAAACCTCTTGCAAAGTGAAGGAGACTGAGCAACATGTGTATGAGTGGTGGTGGGGGGGGGGGATACATGTCCCTGTGACCAAGCCTGTTACTATAGAAACCATAAGGCATCATATAAATGGAGCAGCGTAGCTCTTACATGGCAGCGAGGAATCTTAGCTGGTGATGTTTAGATAAGTGGAGAATCAAAGGTACAGTAGATGAGATGGCGGTAATACTTTATGCATCAGTGTGAAGGAGAAGGAGTGAGAGGCAGACGTAGTGAGAGAGAGAGAGACAGAGAGAGAGAGAGAGAGAGAGAGAGAGAGAGAGAGGAAGGGAGCAGGGTAGAACCTTGCCTGAAGCAAAAGCCACTGAACAGTTAAGAACTTCCTGTTTCTCTTCAGGCTACGATGCAAACGCTAACCACACATGATGGAGGGATGGCCTTTTATCTGCCTTCGAGAAAGAGGGAAAGAGAAAGAGAGAGATGGGAAACGCTGAATAAGAGATGTTGTACGTCTGATCTCATGATTCCACAAACGTTTTTTCACGTTTTTTTTTTCTTTCTTTCTTTCTTCTGTCGCGGGCAATGGATGAAATGAAGGCAGCGTTTAAATGCTCACTTGATCTTTTCCACATAAACACGGCAGGATTACTCTCCGAGCTACTGACACACACACACACACACGCACATTCATGAATGATTAAACGAAGTTAGCAACCGAGTAGGCCTCAGGTCTGCGTTCGCGTCGGACCTGCTCTGCTACGCTAATCCCGCTAATCTCCTGCACGTGTTTAGCATCAGTGTCTGAGCTGTGTGGTCTGAGTTTATCTTACACCTTTAATCTCAGACAGACTGAGGGACAGGGACAGAACTCATCTCCACCCGGGTTGCTACTCAGAGACTCCTGATGCGCTGCAGACAGCAGAGGTGTCACTCTGAAGTGCGCACTCTGTCGTTCAACACTCTGTAGAGTCTCTGTGTCTATCTCTATCTGTCTCCCTCTTTCTGACTCACTCAGTCCCATTCTCTGTTACAATTATAGACTGTAGATAAGATTATAAACAACATCAATCTGCATTTATCACCATTATAAACATATTAAATATGAAAGAAAAACATAATAGGCAAACAACAACAGCAACAACAAAAACAAAATCAATCAGGAAACTATCTGAACATTACTGAGGTTAAATTGTGTGTCTTTTGCTGTGTCTCACGCTGTGTCTCACACTATGTCTCACACTGTGTCTTACAGTCTGTCTCATGCTTTGTGTCACTCTGTGTCTCATGATGTCTCACTTTGAGTCTCATGCTGTCTCACGCTGTGTCTCACACTGTGTCTTACATTCTGTCTCATGCTTTGTGTCACTCTGTGTCTCATGATGTCTCACTTTGAGTCTCATGCTGTCTCACTCTGTGTCTCACACTGTGTCTCACTCTGTGTCTCATGATGTCTCACTTTGAGTCTCATGCTGTCTCACTCTGTGTCTCACACTGTGTCTCATGCTGTCTCACTTTGTGTCTCACGCTGTGACTCAGTGTCTCTCAGACTCTCACATTCTCACACATATGTTTAGCAAAGGTCATCACTGAGCCCTTCTCCAAAAAGTTGTCTTATTTTTCCACTATTTGTTACTTTGGGATGTGTGCGTGATGTTTTAAGTGAAGGCCGTCTCCTTAGGGTCTGGACTGGGTTTGGGTCTGATTGTCCCACTGCTCCAGATACCCTCTCCTCATCTGATCAGTGATGTGTGTGTGACTATGATGAGACGGTGGTGAGCAGTGCTGCTCTGAGACTGCAGTGTGTTAGGGGTTAGTGTGGGACCAGCTGACGGACGGGACCGGGTTTAGGGCCGAGCTCTCGGGTTCTCAGTGCTTCACACTGCAGGCTGTTTTCATTAATCAATGTAAGATGATTATAGAACTTTATAGGGAATCGGCCTAATTCTGCCCTGCATGCACCACTCGGTGCAGAACTCTCGTAGTAGTCGTGTGTACTGCGTGAACCCCGAACCTCACGTATGTTCAGCACAACAGTAGTGACGACGACATTCAAAGATTTTACACCAGATTCTAATTGGGATGTTTATTCTGTAGAGTTTCTTCTTGACCGTGATTTTTCTTTCAGTGCATTTCCACATCAATCTGTCTCTCTCTCATTGTCCCTTCACTTTATGTCTCTCTCTGTCCCTTTCTCTCCCAGTCTCGCTGTCCCTTTCTCTCCCAGTCTCTCTGTCCCTTTCTCTCCCAGTCTCTCTGTCTCTTTCTCTCCCAGTCTATCTGTCCCTTTCTCTGTATGTCTCTCTGTCCCTTTCTCTCCCAGTCTCTCTGTCCCTTTCTCTCCCAGTCTCTCTGTCCCTTTCTCTCCCAGTCTCTCTGTCTCTTTCTCTATATGTCTCTCTGGTCCTTTCTCTGTATGTCTCTCTGTCCCTTTCTCTCCCAGTCTCTCTGTCCCTTTCTCTCCCAGTCTCTCTGTCCCTTTCTCTGTATGTCTCTCTGTCCCTTTCTCTGTATGTCGCTCTGTCCCTTTCTCTGTATGTCTCTCTGTCCCTTTCTTTCCTAGTCTCTCTGTCCCTTTCTCTCCCAGTCTCTCTGTCCCTTTCTCTGTACAGTATGTCTCCCTGTCCCTTTTTCTATATGTCTCTCTGTCCCTTTTTCTGTATGTCTCTCTGTCCCTTTTTCTGTATGTCTCTCTGTCCCTTTCTCTCCCAGTCTCTCTGTTCCTTTCTCTGTATGTCTCTCTGTCCCTTTCTCTGTATGTCTCTCTGTCCCTTTCTTTCCTAGTCTCTCTGTCCCTTTCTCTCCCAGTCTCTCTGTCCCTTTCTCTGTACAGTATGTCTCCCTGTTCCTTTTTCTATATGTCTCTCTGTCCCTTTTCTGTATGTCTCTCTGTCCCTTTCTCTCCAAGTCTTTATCTCTGTCCCTTTCTCTGTACAGTATGTCTCTCTGTCCCTTTCTCTGTATGTCTCTCTGTCCCTTTCTCTCCCAGTCTCTCTGTCTCTTTCTCTCCCAGTCTCTCTGTCCCTTTCTCTGTATGTCTCTCTGTCCCTTTCTCTGTATGTCTCTCTGTCCCTTTCTCTCCCAGTCTCTCTGTCCCTTTCTCTGTATGTCTCTCTGTCCCTTTCTCTCCCAGTCTCTCTGTCCCTTTCTCTCCCAGTCTCCCTGTCCCTTTCTCTGTACAGTATGTCTCCCTGTCCCTTTTTCTGTATGTCTTTCTGTCCCTTTCTCTCCAAGTCTTTATCTCTGTCCCTTTCTCTGTACAGTATGTCTCTCTGTCCCTTTCTCTGTATGTCTCTCTGTCCCTTTCTCTGTATGTCTCTTTCTCTCCGAGTCTTTATCTCTGTCCCTTTCTCTGTGTGTATCCCTCTGCACCTTCCTCTATGTCTCTTTCTGTCTTTTTATCTATCTGTCTCTCTCTGCCCTTTGCGTCTATCCTTTTCTCTCCCAGTCTCTCTGTCCCTTTATCTATGTCTCTCTCTCTCTCTGTCTGTATCATTTCATCTTTTCCATGTATCTCATTGTCTCTGTCTCTTACCTTCTTTGTTAGTCTCTATCTTTCTCTTTCTTTTTCTGTCTCTGTCACTTTCTTTGCTCTGGGTGTCTCTTTCTCTTACTCCATCAGTCTTTTTCCTCTGTCTCTCTTTCTGTCTGCTTGTCTGTCTCTATCTCTCTCACTCTCTTTCTCTCTCTCTCTCTCTCTCACACACACACACACACACACTTTTCTTGTTTCTTTTTCCAGTTCCTTTGCATTCCAGGTAAAACTTTTCATCCTCTGTTTACAATATGCACAGAGACCACTGGGTCTGACTGACCCTGGTATCCGTGGCGATGGTTCACGTTATGGTGTCAGTCGTCATGGAGACTGCAGTGGCCATGAATACAGCGGTGAGATCATTAGGTATAGCTAGGCGAGGAGCTCCTCTGTTTCGGTGTCCCCCAGGGACGACTCCTGAGACAAGCAACTTTTTTAAAGATGCAACTTGTTTTAAAGGTTTAATGTTAACATTTAAAATGTACAATCTAAAAATAAATTAATTAAAGGAATAAACACCGAAGTCAAATTAGTCTTAATTACTGGTGGTGTTGTAAGATTATTTTAATTGTTTTAAAAAATAAACACTCAAACAAAATTATTGAGAAATATTAACCAATTGGGATGACAGACTCACACACACACACACACACAGACACACACAAAGACTCGTAAGATCAAGCACAGTGTGTGTGTGTGTGTGTGTGTGTGTGAGAGAGAGAGAGAGAGGCTAATCCTGATATTCTCACTCAGCATATTGTATATACAGAGTCCCGTGATTGCTCAGTTTGTCCGTGTGTGTGTGTGTGTGTGTGTGTGTTGATGTCAGTGCCACAGGCGACTGCTGCTCATGGGCCAATCTACCAGACCTGTCAGTCTACATCTGTCTCTCTCTCTCTCTCTTGCTTGCACACACACACACACACACACACACACACAGACACTTTTAGGAATTCTGCCTGAAGCGTTTGGACGGACATGTTGAAAGCAGATTTTTGTAAACGCTTAGCACCATTAGCAGACTTTATTCAGGGTGCGTGTTGACCATAGATGTAAGTTCATGAATCTGACACACACAGAGACCACGCCCCGGTAGTGTGACTGACACATATAGGTCACGCCCCTTTACTGTGACTGACACACACAGAGGCCACACCCCCTTTACTGTAACTGACACACACACACACACACACACACACAGTGGTCACGCCCCTTTACTGTGAATGACACACCCAGAAGCCACGCCCCCTTTACTGTAACTGTTACACAGAGAGGCCACGCCCCCTTTACTGTGACTGACCACACACGGAGGTCACGCTCGGTTTACTGTAACTGACACACAGAGAGGCCACACCCCCTTTACTGTGACTCTTACACAGAGGCCACGCCCTCTTTACTATGACTGACACTCACAGAGGGTACGAGGCTCTAAAGTAGGAAGTGCTCAGTGCAGCTCTTGAACTTAAACCTACTGCCCCGGGATATACGTTCACACACACACACACACACACACACACACACACACACACACACACACACACACAGGGTCGGCCTCCTACCCTACTGAGCCATTAATTAACCACATTAACATACGAGCACAATGGCTGAGCCAAATGACCCGGGGCAAGAAGCGTTCAGCTTCATTAACCCTGAACCAAGTACACCAGGCATTAACACCCACCACCCCCACGCACACACACACACACACACACACACGCATTCACTGCAGGTAATGATTCTCTTCGGCAACATTTCCTTCTTTACCAGCAAGGGGGTGGAGCCTAATTTACATTTCAATCATAACAAAGTTGTGATGTCACACCAAGGTTTTTAAAATAATAACAAGAGGACGTTAAAGTTAATGTCCTGGATGAGCCTCCTCAGGGGAAGAGATGTGATTGGACAGCTTCATGTAAAGCCACGCCCCTTTTTGTGTTTATGTGTGGCTAGCACTCATCCAGGCAAATATTTAAAACATATCCTTGACCCCTTTCACCCCAAAATGGAATCTAATTCCACACACACACACACACACACACACACACACACGCGGTGTGGTTTAAACGGTTGCGCCAAAGTCACTGCTCATTTCCTGCCCCCCAGCTCGTATCCCAGGCTACCTTGGGGCTACCTGTCTGGCCAATTACCTGCTGAGCTGTAATGAGCTGCTGCCAGGAGCCAAACACACACACACACACTCCTTAGTGTTTTCAGAGGTGAGATGGGAATACGTCGGACGTTTTCCTGTAAAACAGCAGTAACGCAGGATGAATAAAGGATGCGGTGTTATTTATTTTTTACAGCATAATCTATAAATAAATGAAACATTGAGAGATAAACAATCCATCAGAGACAGACAGAGCGAAACAGCGCCCACAGCCAGCGCGCAAAATCAATGAATGTAAATGTAAAAGAGCTCGTGAAAAACTAATAAAGCGTCCAAGACTGGATGAAAGATGCATCTAAAGCAGCCGATGATTTAACACTAGTTAGAGGAGGGCGCGTGAGCTCGGTCACTTATACACACACGAGTGTAAAGTGTTTCATTTAAAGCTACATCTGCACAGGCCACGCCTCCTTCCTCATTCACTGTGACTGACAGCTACACAGGCCACGCCTCCTTCCTCATTCACTGTGACTGACAGCTACACAGGCCACGCCTCCTTCCTCATTCACTGTGACTGACAGCTACACAGGCCACGCCTCCTTCCTCATTCACTGTGACTGACAGCTACACAGGCCACGCCTCCTTCCTCATTCACTGTGACTGACAGCTACACAGGCCACGCCTCCTTCCTCATTCACTGTGACTGACAGCTACACAGGCCACGCCTCCTTCTTTATTTACTTAGTGTTATTAACAGCAACAGAAGCCACGCCTCCTTCCTCTTTTACTGTGACAGACAGCTGCGCATGCCACGCCTTCTTCTTTAATTACTGTGTGACTGACAGGTACAGAAGCCACGCCTTCTTCCTCATTCATTGTGACTGAGAGCTGCGCATGCCACACCTCCTTCTCTACGAACTGTGTGACGGACAGCTATACAAGCCACACCTCTTCATTCAGTGTGACTGACAGGTACACAGGCTCCGCTTCCTTCCACTTTCACTGTGAATGACAGCTACACAGGCCACGCCTCCTTCTTTACATACTTTATGATGGACATCTACACAGGCCAAACCACCTTCTTTAATTACTTAGTGTGTGATTGACAGCTACAGAAGCCACACCTACTTCCTCTTTCACTCTGACTGACAGCTACACAGGCCACTCCTCCTTCCTCATTCACTGTGACTGACAGCTGCACAGGCCACGCCTCCATCTTTACTTACTGTGTGACCGACTGGTGCAGAAGCCACACCTCCTTCCTCATTCACTGTGACTGACAGCTACACAGGCCACACCTTCTTTCCCATTGACTGAGACATCCACAGAGGCCACGCCTCCTTCTTCCATCACTGAGACACCTACTCGTTCATCATTCACTGTGACTAACAGCTACGGAAGCCACGCCTCTTCCTTCCTTCACTGTGACTGACAGCTACGCAGGCCACGCCTCCTTCAAAGCCTGGTACGCTCCGTTGCGACCAGGTTGCAGCCGTTTTGTAGGTTTGAAGACCAGTACACCACTGGTACTCATGTGTCTCATGCCGTATATCTTCCAGTCCGTCCCTCCATCCTGGCGGTGAGAGAGACAGATGATGAGAGACAGACAGATGGAGGGAGCGGAGGAGAGGAGAGGAGCGATTGAAGTGGTGGTAAACGGAGGTGGTGAACGAGGGCAGCGCTGACCATCACCATCAACGGAAAAGCTCATCGTTATTGACTTCACCAAGCAGCCACTGGAGACTGACGCCTCAGGCTCTTAGCAAACACACACACACACACACTTAAAAAAAAAAAAAACCTAAAAGATTACAGGTCAACTAAGAGAGTGATGGAGCAGACAGTTTTTTCATGCATACACACATAAACACACATCCGACATACTGTAACGCTACGTGTAAACACCATCATCGCCATGCTTATGACAAACATTCTAACCCGCGGCAATCTCTTGACCATGCTAATGCTTGAAGCGCTGTTCAAATCTCACAGGATTAGCATATAGGAATCATTCGTGGTTGGGTTGCTCAGTTTGATGGGTAGTTCTCCTCACGTTTAGCCTTTTCCTTTATAATCACTCTATCAATATTTGTGTGTGTGTGTGTGTGTGTGTGTGTACAGTAGCTAACGCTAAACATGTAGCGGAGGAAGAACTAGCGCTTTGTGGAAGTCTGACTAGCGCTAAATCCAACTGTGAGTGAATTTCCAGGATAACTTTAGTCAAACCAAACAATAATAATAATAATTTAGCAATTACACAACATTTCTGAGGGAAAAGTCTGTTTACGAAATGATTTTATTTCATTTCCAACACCATCCTACTTTTAGCTTGGTGCTACATGCTAGCTAGTGCTAATACACCAATGAATATAATATACATACACATACAAATACATGTACGAAAATCAAACACAATATGCAAGTCTCTCTCTCTCTCACACACACACACACACACACACACACACACACACACACACACACAGCAGCAGCATGAAAAAGCTAACAGATTACAGGTTGAATATGGGCCAGAGCTCTGACAGATGGAGCGGGCCATTTAGAATCGCGCTCACCCAGACACACACCCGCATACACACACACACACTCAAAAGCGCCCGGGGGGGTTTCCACGGTGACGGGACACGTTAGCATCAGCCGCTCACAGCTGCCAAACCGCACCACAGACCGCGGCATGATTGGGTACTTACTCACTGCTATGAAAAGTCATGCGGAAAGAAATATAAGAAAGTGTGTGTGTGTGTGTGTGTGTGTATGGTGTTTACTGCACTACAGAGGATGTTAGAAGTTCCTGGATGTACACTGTGCCCTGGTGAGCCCCCTGTGTGTGTGTGTGTGTGTGTGTGTGTGTGTGTGTGTGTGTGTGTGTGTGTGTGTGTGTGTGTGTGTGAAAGAAAAGTGAAATAATTTCAAAGAGTCGACTCTTTTACAAGCATCACATGATTAGTTGTTTACACGTCAGCGTAGTTCATGAGGAAACGAACATTGCATGACTTCTACATGTTTCTATGCGACGTGGTGTATTTACTGGTTGCGTTCGTCTTGTCGTCAAGAATCCGGGGCTGAGGCAAAAGTTAGAGCGAGTCGATGAACTTGGAAGCTTTGTTTCGACCTTCACGCAACTTTCCCGCACGTTGCCTCCGTACGTAGTTTTCCGCGCTAAATTGTTACACTGACGTTTCGAGACGACGCGGATTTGTTTTTTGTTTTTAAGTTTTCTTTCTCTACCATCACTGTTGTCCAAGTACATAATGAAGCACTTACGTTACTTCACTCAGTAAAATATGAAATAAATCTCGGGTCAGATTAAAGTCAGAGTTTAGGAGTTGCACTTATTTGAGTTTTTAGTTTGTGGCGAGTTTCGAAGCTAAGTTGAAACAGAACGAGTCTAATCTACTCGCTAGCGAATGACCCAAGGATTCCAGAAGGGCCAATTTGGGTGTCAATTAGAAAGAGCGAATGTGTGTGTGTGTGTGTGTGTGTGTGTGTGGCTGTTGGAAACTGGTTAACCCTTAAGTGTTTTGCCCTGAGGACGTCATTAAAACTTTAGCAGTGCACCTGGGAGGAGCTGCGGCTAATGCGAGAGAGAGAGAGAGAGAGAGAGAGAGAGGCTGCACAGTATGTGAGTTTTGGGGACTGAAGCACTTCCAGACAGAGATAAATCTCTCTCTCTCACACACACACACACACACACACAGCTATATGGTATTTATAATTGATGGTGCTCTTCATTTGTGTGGTCATGGGACATACGACTGCAGCCTAATTTCATGAGAAATCTCTTTTTTTTTCAGGTTATTACTTTGGTTAGACACACACATGCGTGCACACACACACCCACACGCACACACACACACAGCTATCCACTCTCGAGTGATGGAGCAATGAAAGATAGATGTGAGGATGAATCATAAATGCAAGAGAGAGAGCAAGAGATATACAATATATCATCACATCAAGGTGTGTGTGTGTGTGTGTGTGTGTGTGGGAGTGAATGTGTTTAAAAAACAAACAAACAAAAAGTCAACTCAAAGAGAAAAGAGAAAAGCAAAAACTTTGTATTTATTCGTAAATTAGTAGAAAAAAAACAAGCATTTATTATTCATTCAATTATTGATCTGGTGTTAATTGAATTTAAAGAAAGTGTGAATTATGCAGCGCACGCTCGTTATGCACGGCGAGCGCCGAGTCCACGGGAGGGCACAGACCTTGACTCTGCCAGCTCAACATCTGAATGCGTAATTTCCCTGGCTTTCTATGGTGCATTCCTAATGAACAGAGTCGACATCAATACGTGTGTGTGTGTGTGTGTGTGTGTGCTTGTGTTTATGTGTGTGCTTGCATTTTTATGTGTATACGTGAGTGTGTGGGTGTGTGTGTGTTTTTCCCAGACAATGTGTGGCTTTAGAAAACAGTCTGCTTATAGGAAGAATACCCGAGATATACAGTCGTCCTACTTCACTCCACAGTAGCTGATATTTTTACGTTACCTCCTTAAACACGGGTCCGGTCGGGATCTAGGTCTGTTTGTTTGTCTTGTTTGTTATCAAATGCCCTTGAGAAGGTCCACCAAGTCCACACAACTTATAAACCTGGTGTCAGATAAATTTTGACTAGAAAACAAACAAAACTAATATAAAACTAGACAAATCAGAATGTTGATATCAGCTGTAAAAACGACCAAAAAATGAAAAAGTTAGCTGAAATTTTTGACATCAAGTCAAAAAAACATATTTTGTCCAGTAGACTAAATTGATAATGAATACTTTCACTATGTCTACTGCTGCCCCTGCTGTGTGTTAGACAAACTCGTAGCTTTGTAGTGGTTTTTAAATAACTTTTATAAAATAAAGAAAGGTACTGTTGGCCGCACTGTTTTATCTGCACTTTCCATTCATCAGTTTATTTGTAACTGCAAAAAAAGTTGCCCCGCTTGTGATTTGCATGAAAGAAGATCAATGTGCAATGATTCGTTTTTTGTGGTCTGAGGGTGTACCTGGTGGCGTAAATTATCTGAGACTTTGTGCGGAGTATGTAGTAAGTGTTTTGTCATGTGTTTGAAGCGACAGAAAAGTTCAAAGAAGGTGGCACGAGTATTAGGCATCAAAAAGGAGCCGGACACCAGTGCACATCCACAGCTGGTGGATTCATCACTACAAGCCTGAGAGTAAATGACAAAGTGTGGAACGCAAACATCCTCAATCCTAGACCAAGAAAAAGTGAAAAAGTCAACCGTCAGCTGAAAAATCCATACTTTTCTGGGATTCTTGAGGGCCAGAAGTATTGGAACATCATCAGGAAAAAGGTTCAACAATCAACAATGCTCGTTACATTGAGAAGTTATTGAAGTGCCGAAGACTAAGCTTCCCTATAGTCCCGATCTTGCTCCGTCAAACTTTCACCTGTTTGGTCTCCGGAAAGCAGCTCTATGAGGACGCAGATTCACTTCTGCTGAAGAAGTGAAGACAGCGGTGCATTCATGGCTTGTATTCACGCTTTTTAATACGAGAATACGAGAGCTTGTTGACAGATGAACAAAAAAGAAAAGCAAGGAGATTATGTTGAAAAACGACATATTGTGACTTTATCTATATACTATCTATCCACAGTATCTATTTTACCTATTAAACTAAATTCTAATACTTAGTTGCGTCTAATACTGATGTGTGAAATGTCAATATGAACTCATTCTAGTTTATAATGTTTATATCAAACCAGATGTAATAAGTGCATGTAAGTCTTTAACGGATCTGAGATGCGAGAAATGTGAACTCTGCATTCGGTGAAAGCGAGTACCTTTTTTCGGGCCAGCAGGAGACAGTCAGTCAGCATATGATGTCAGTGTTTCTGAATAGCAGCGCTAGACGTTTTTCACAGCAGACAGTGTCTGAAAGGAAAACAAATCCTGCACAGCATTAAAGGCTTTTACTCCTGAAAGTAAAGCCCGTCTGTCAGGGAGCTGAAACTCAACGAGGAAATCCACCTCGGGAAGACGGAATGTGAAACCGGGGATCTTCGGGACACCTTTCCGAGACACAAATAAGCAATTCATAGTCAAAAGCGCAGTAATGTCACAGTGAGTTAATAGGTTTCTGAGAAAAGAGTTGGCCAGAAGCCCTTCACGGCAGTCTGAGAGATCTGATCAATAACTACAGACGTTTCAGCAGTGTAGTAAGCCAGTGTTTCCAACTCCACACCATCCCTGGAGTGGACATGTTCAGCATAGGATTTTCTGTTTTGCTTTTTTTCTTTGTCCTGACTGAGTGCTCAGATATCAAGTGCGAGTGATAGCACCGAGGACAATGTCGATACATACATCCTCGGACAAGATTTGGTAGTGCTGTCATGTTTTTAAAAAACAATTATATATACAGTATACACAAGATCTAGCCCAAAGATGAACCGGTGGAACCTATGGAATATAAAGTTGAAAATTGTGTTATTATGTTATAGGATCAGCAGTGGTCTTATCGCCGAACGTAGTACTGTTATTGCAGGAATCAAAATGTTACAACTTCTTCTTGTAAGATGATGAGGTGTGTTTTTTATCTTTTTAACTTAAAGAGAACAGTAAATGATCTAATGTTTATAACTGCTACAGTATAAGGTCTTTTGTCTGCTCCCGACAAGGTGTCGCCACAGTGGAATATCCAGTCCGCACAACAACTTGGCACAGGTTTTACGCCGGATGCCCTTCCTGACGCAACCCTCCCATTTTATCCGGGCTTGGGACCGACACTGCATCCAGTGGCTGGGGTTTGGGCACTGGCTGGGAATCGAACCCGGGCCTTCCGCATGGTATCACCTACCACTGAGCCACCAGTGCCCTATAGCTGCTATAAGGTGATTGGTGATAATCACCGACATTCCATACCATTAAATATAGCGGGGGGAAACACCATGAGATTTTGTTCATTAACTGCCTAAAATGATCATTTACATAAAGGGCATGTTGTTCAGGGTGGCACGGTGGTTTAGTGGTTATCACCTTGGCCTCCAAACTACAGGTTTGGGGTTCGATTCCTGCCTCAGGTCTGTGTGTGTGAAGTCTGTGCGTTCTCACTGCGCTTGGACGGTTTCCTCCAGGTTGAAACACAAGCAGATTAGATTAATTGTCATTTCCAAATTGCCCCTAGTGAGTGTGTGCCCTGCGCTTGTGGATTGGCACCATGTCCTGGGTGTACCCAGACTCTCTGAACAGAATAGGTGGTATAGAGAATGAATGAGAAATGTTGCAAAATTTTAGGTTTCTAATATAGTTCTGTTACATTAAACTCTATGACAGTTAATCTATTTTATATTTGTGTCTCTTCACTGAGAATTAATAAAGGTCTCTTTATATGTTTATCAAATTCAGAGGCCCGCAATACAACCGCAACCTTGCTCTAGGCGTCCATGTTTTTTTTTTCCAGTGAAAGCACTGGAACACATTTAGATCAGAACTCTGGGACTTGGAAGTTTCGAGTACAATGGATGGCAGCATATGTACCGGTGCCTTATTAAGCCATTATTAAATGGAGCAGTGGCTTATTTTTCAGTGGACAGGTTTATAAAGCGAGCGCTAGCCTACAGGTACATCCTCACCTGAGCCGATGGAGGCTAGCCACCCTTAGGCAGGGTATGACTCTCACACTCCAAATAGCCTGAGGCTACACTTCTAACAGACACACCGACACACCTCTCATCCTCCCTCTCTTCTTTTCAATTTTCTCTCCCTCGCTCGCTCTCTCTGTCCCGCTCCTCTGCTCTTTGCTGGCCAGTTGATGACCTGCTTCCTTCCCTCGCTCCTTCCACTTCCTCTCTCAGCTTTTCAGACCAAAGGTCTACACCAAAGACCTTCTCAAAGTCCACCTCCCTCTCTCGCCTCTACCTGCGTGTGGCTTCCTTTAAGGCTACCAAAATGGCTGACTTCTATCGGTTTCTCAAAACGAATGCATCAGCTTTACTGTTGCTGAACCTGAGAGACATTCTGAGAAAAGGACTGTTCACTGATAATATTAGCGTACATGTGCTAACTTGACAGTTTCTGATAGGATTTATAACATTATTCTTTTATAATAAAGTTAATAACCAGAAATAGGAAATGCTAACTAACCTGACAGGATTTCCTATAGAATTGCTCCTATTTGTGCTTATATATATACTTATATATATTTAATTGTTCAAATTCAAATTCAAATTTTATTGGTCACATACACAATCATACACAGTATAATATGCAGTGAAATGCTTTATACGACCGCCAGTGACCTTAAAAAAAGAAAATAAAAGCTTGTACGTAAAATAAATAATCAATAAAAAGGAAATACTAAAGAAATAAATTTAACTAGTAAAATTAACTGTGCATAAGGGCATAATAAAATATTGCAAAAATATAGAAATATGGTATTAAAGTGTCGGTGGTTGTGCAAATATGCATGAAGGTGACATGTGCAATTGTCCAGATGTATGAGTATTTAGTGCAAGTGTGTATGAATGTGTCCATGATTGTCCAGTCAGTGTTGTGAGCTTAAAAGATGTTAAAAGATGTTATTAGTCCTGTGTTCATATTCATAACTGTGTAAACAGCTTAACCTTGACGACCAGATATTATGTTCTGGCCTAACAGAACCTTTGACAGAATTTATAAGTTATACCAATAATTGTTCATAATTGTCACTGCCCATAGGACATTTTACCATGGAATAAGTAGTCAGATGTGGTACTCATATAGTACATGTACCAAACTATGACACATGGTTATACCGGGTTCAGTATTATAGTACTGTGGATCACATACCAGGAGACTGTCAAAAAATACTGTATACATGTTTATGTATCATAATGGTAATGCTTATACAGTATGGTACCATTGTATATACAGTATGTAACATTTATGAAATACTATAATAATAATAATACGTTTATTTTATATAGCGCCTTTGAAGAGACTCAAGGTCGCTTTACAATAACAAAAATGTTGAAGTTGAAACTACTGTATGTTGAAACTCAATGTGCTGTTTTACATTGCCAAAGACAGGATTTATAAGTTTTATTAATAACTAATTATTACACAGGGCGTGGGCACGGTGGTGTAGTGGTTAGCACTGTCGCTGTGCACCTCCAGGGTCTGGGTTCGATTCCTCGGCCAGGCTCGATTCCCGTCTCTGTGTGCATGGAGTTTGCATGTTCTCCCCGTGCTTGGTGGGTTTCCTCCGGGTACTCCGGTTTCCTCCCACAGTCCAAAGATATGCAGGTTAGGCTAATTGGCGTTCCCAAATTGTCCGTAGTGTGTGAATGAGTGTGTGTGTGTGTGCTCTGCGATGGATTGGCATGCTGTCCAGGGTGTACCCTGCCAGAGTCTCCTGGGATAGGCTCCAGGTCCCCCGCGACCCTAAATACAGGATAAAGCGGTATAGAAGATGAATGAATGAATGAATGTATGAATAATTATTTCACAATTCACAATACTAAAATTACGTAATTCATTAACAGGGACTAATCTGACAGGAATTATGACAGAATTGTACAACAAATGTACATAATTATACTATAACTGCTAATACTAGCTATTTCATTGATGTGAGCTAACCTGACAAGATTTCTGACATGATTTATAAATAACATCAATAACTATATTTAATTCTCACAGCAAGTTCAATCACATGAGCTAGCCTCTCAGGATTCCTGACAGGATTTATAAGTTTTATTAATAACTGTACACTATTTCCAATAGCAAAACTAGCTAGTCCATTAACATGAACTAATCTGACAGGAATTAGGGCAGAATTTCTAAGCTATATTAAAAAAATATTGAATAATTGTCACTGCTAATATTAGCTATTTAATTAGCATAAGCTAACCTGACAAACAAACAAAAATAAATAGCTGTCATTAACTAGACAGGCAGGATTTCTGACTAGACTTTTAAGAAATATAGATGAATAAATTATGAGTAAACCTGACAGGATTTCTTAATTTGTTGTTATTTAATAATTGTAGGAAAAAAATCTGTTTCAGCCAAAGCTAATTTTGTGACATGTCTATTTAGAAACAACAAACTTACATTCTCTTTAAACACAAAACATTTTTTTAATGCATTCACAGCCACTTCTCCTCACATAACCAGCAAAATGGTTTATTAGACCCGCTGTTTAGTGGAGTAGCTTTTTGTGGTTGTTCAGGAGATTTAGACTCAATTCCTGGATTATAAACATTTCCACAGTCACTTCCTACGCCAAGGAACATGATCATGTACTGACTTAACATGAGGAGAAAGGCATTATGGGATACCACCAAGCTCCTGCCTTCAGCAACTACAGCTTTCATCTCTTTCAGTGGCTGAGACACCCGAAGGACATGTCCTTCCCGCTCAGACACCCACCAGGAGCAGCACACTACACTAGGCTACATATCAAGCTCTCGCGTTCACTCCGGGGCTAATCTGCAAGCTCACCATCTCACATTAAAGCTAATTTATGGGGGGCTGCTGAGTTAAGATGCAACACAATCAAGATTCAAATTCTGTTACCTAAAGAAATGAAAAATGCTAATTATGGCAAGTACACTAATGTAACAGCAACTAACCAAGACGAGTCAGTCAATTATTTTCATCGAATGCAAGTGGAACCATGCTGATATTCATTTATAGATATAATAGATAGTAAAAGGCAGTCCAAAAACAAGTGGGTTGAAATTTCCAGGCTGGTGGGTTGAATGGATTCCATTATAGATTGTATAAATAGTGCTACCTGCTGTAGGGACAGGGGTTTTGTACAGGTAAGTGTGTATGCTTGTATGGGTGAGTTATAACTTTTACGACCAACATCAACTCTGTCATTAGCATTAATAAAAAAAGATATGAAAATATCAATACTAGAATTTTCCGCCACCCTCAAGGACCGCACTTAGCAGTTTGCATATTCATTTATGCAAATGCAAACATGAATAATTTCCCTCAACACCTTTGCCTCTCTCCAAAGGTTACAGCCCATTGAATAAAACCCAACAATTAGCGTGAGGATTTTCCATTATTTATTATTTTTTCCTCCAGCACTGCATGGAGCAGTCATAAATAATATCACTTCTGGCTTCTTTCTCTCTGATCTTGTGACCTGTTAAAATCACATAGCCAGGTCGTTGCTGGTCAACGCTGCTTCTTGCTCTCACCACCCACTGAACACCTAACACAGCAAATCAAATCTCCACCAGAGAATCAGCTTCACAGAGACTCAATGAACAACACAGCACAGAGCTAAATCAATGAGCCGGGTCTATTAACAGCCCTTTATATGAGAATTAAGAGTTGCTCAGCTGCGGTGCGACCCAGTGGCTCTTCTCTTTTAGTTTTATGCTTCACCCGCTGAGTCTGCCACAGCATTAATATTAACATTGTCCTTAAATCCGTTTAAAGAAGGAAGGCACATGTCAATAAACTACACCTGTCAACATCTTATACCTGCCACCCTCACGGATGCCATAAACGTCCACATCGTCTATTAATTGTCCACACCTTACTACTGGCATCATGATGTTTTTGGTAGACTAGTGGCTAGCATTGAGCTCTTTCACCACCATTCTATTCCTGGTATCAGGAAACATCTGGGGGTTAAATACAAGCCAGTGCACTCTTAGTGCTAGTCCCAAGTTGGAAACAGCCAAAAGAAGAACAACACCTACTGCCATCAGGTTCCTGTCATCCAGATCCTTCTTCTAAGATCTGGCCAGCAAACTTCTTCTGTCATCTAGATCCTCTGCCAACCATCCTGACTCACACAAGCTTATGTTCCCATTTCACACCCTATTCTAACCAATGTGTGGCTCATAAGCCGTCTGATTCCACCCAGCTCCTAACTAACAAATTCCTTTTTTCATCTAGAACCTACTCCTACCACCTCAAAGCCCACAAAGTCTCATCCCGATACTAGTTAACAGACTCCCAGCCGGATCCTATTTCTATCATACTCAAGTTCCACAAGATCCTACTGCTATATACAAGATCTATCTACCCTTCCAAAGCTCTTACTCTTCTCCTGAGGACCATGAATAAATCCATTGATTCAAATTTCTACCAACATCTGCCACCTTAGGGCCCACAAGCCTCTACTAAAATCCAAGTTCAAGTCCTTTCATCCTGAGGTCTACAAGCTCTTTTTCTCCAGCTAGATCCTACTTCTGTCATCCGAAGATATACAATTATATAATATTTATCTACCATCTACATCCACCTACTACTCTCCTGAGGCCCATGCGTAAATTCCTCCATTCAAATTTCTATCAACCACTACCAACCTAATGGCCAAATGCCTCTATTTAGTTCCTGGTCAAATTTCTTTTGTTCTCAGGAATTTAAGGTTCCACTTAAATGCTTTTTTTTTGTTATCCTGAGGCTCAACACATTTTTTTCTACTATGCAAATTCTTCTACATACCACCCTGAGACACACAAGCTTCGGTTGCAGTCTAGATGCAATTTTTATTCTCCTGATGCCTACAAGCCCTCTCTCCGTTCTAGATCCTTGTCCTGCCTTCTTGAGGCAGATGAGTAAATTCCCCCATTCAAAACCAGCAATCAACGTCCTGAGGTCTACAAGATTTTAATTCTACTTTAAAAAAAAAACTCTTCTGCTTCGATGAGACCTCTCACCTATTCATTCCTACCTCCTGGAAGCCCCAAAACACATTGTTCTAGGACTATCCTGAGGACTCCATGCTAGAAAATCCTATTTTCATCCAGCTTCGAGTCAGCAAGATCTTTCTCCTTACTATCCAAACTTACTGTAGAAACATCCCAACTCCTAGAAACTATGCCCTAAGGATCCTACTACTGCTTGAGTAAAGTATCTTACATGTATCTTAAAGCAATCTATCTGATCTTCCACAAGTTCTATCTCATGTTCTAGTTAGAATCATCCACATCCCACTATTAGGTTTTGCTCTGGTGTAGGTCCTCCTGTACTGTCTTCAATGCTCTCTGACCATTCTGAGGTCTACAAACTAGATCTTCTGTCCTGCCATTAGGGGTCTTAAAACTTTACTCTCAATGTGGTCCACAAGTTTCAGCTGGTCTTCTTCTGGGGTTCTGTTATTTTAAATCTTCTGTGGAAAACATGTTTTCATGCAGGAACCATTGTAAAAGCAAATCTCTCATATGACAAACTTGATTTTTGAGGTTCTAAAGAAATAGAGCCAGTGTTAAGACCGTGATGGGGATTGAACTGGTGAATTAGTGGGAAATGTAGCAAGTCGGGGTGAGTTGATGAAGTTACGTTAAAAACTTGAACAATCTTGAAGGCTGGATCATCATTCCCGATATCCTGACAAAATTGACCAAAGCATAGCAAGCATCTGAAATGGTTTTTGCTCATGCTGAAGGCGCATCAAAGGGAACAACCTTCCTTCCATAACATCTTAAGAGTTACAAACTGAGTTTAGCACATGAAACAGCCTCTGAAGTTTGTGTGTGTGTGTAGGTGGTTGTCTGCACACTTCGATATTTTTCTTCACTTTAAATATATTTGTCGATTTCACGGCCAATAACAACACCAAATCAGCTGCACGCTGCTCTTTATTGAGGCGAGCTTTGAAGTCGTCTTAATAAATTACCTCCCACTTCATCTCTCTCGGAGTGAAAAAGCCGTGCAATATTTATCAAGCTTCGTGAAAAAAATGTTGAGTGGTGTGAGAGGGGGGAGAAAAAGAAATCCTTGAAATTTTCATCAAAAGTATTCTAATCATGCAATCATCAGGTCAGCTAATGAGTTAGCAGGAGTGAGGGCCTGAGTCGCCAGGATTCCCGATTAAAAAGTGGGAACTCTCTCTCTCTCTCTCTCTCATCAAAGCTGAGCATCATTAGGCTATCGTTTGCTGGTCCATTTGATTATAGTTTCACTTTTTAAAGTGGAAAATTTCACTCATTACGCTCATTAGGTTTCAAGGTCGTTGTTTGAACCTGTTCCTGTCAATATAAGATAAATCGACTCCCCTCTCTCTATCTCTCTCTTTTAATCTCTCTCACTCTGTCTTCATTTTTCATTCACAAATACACTCTCGTTTTTGCTCCAAAATTTAGCAGCTGCCATTATTTTTCTTCCTGTGTGATGAATCACATGTTCATAGTCATAATGTTGGTCAACACCATTATATTGAACAAAATCACCTAGCAGACATAGAAAAAAAAGAAAAAAGAAGTTTGGTACTGAAGCTAAAAATCTCAGGAACCATGACTTAATTCCATTCATTCATTCATTCATTCATCTTCTATACCGCTTTATCCTGTATTTAGGGTCGCAGGGACCTGGAGCCTATCCCAGGAGACTCGGGGCACGAGGCAGGGTACACCCTGGACAGCGTGTCAATCCATCGCAGAGCACACACATGCACACACTCATTCATACACTATGGTCAATTTAGGAACGCCAATTAGCCTAACCTGCATGTCTTTGGACTGTGGGAGGAAACCGGAGTACCCGGAGGAAACCCACCAAGCACGGGGAGAACATGCAAACTCCATGCACACAGAGACGGGAATCGAGCCTGGCTGGGAATCGAACCCGGACCCTGGAGGTGCAAGGCGACAGTGCTAACCACTACACCACCGCGCCGCGACTTGATTCCAGATTTTGACAAATTTCTTTTAAACCTGGAACTTCTGAAGCTCTTGATTGATTTAGACAACAACAAGTAGAGTTGCAGTTAAGATACAATATGTTATGTTCTAGAAAGAGGTGGACAAAGTAGAAATCCTGTAATTGAGTAAAAACGTATACTGTAGATTCCCTAAGGCATCTCTTCTGATTTCAAACACCTGTTACTTTATTACGCACGTCGCAAAGAAAAGTCACACAATCATGCATAATAATCAGCACTTCAAATACTACAGTAAAGTGGCCTGGTAACACAATGGCATGCAGAAATGTAGTGAAGATATTTACTTTGCTGTACCTGTATGTTTAAGGTACAAAAATATACACTTAAGCCCAAACCTAACCCTAACCATCACACCTCACTCAAATTCCACCAACTGATAGCTGGGAAGCAAGAAATGTCTGCAGGAAACTGTAGCAGCCAAACAACTCCCTCATGAACCGTGGTTGTTGTGACAAGATCGTGGTGTAGAGTACGCCACTATTCTTGCATTTTCATGGGTGTGTGCTGTACGTACTGTATATGCAGGAGAACACAAACGTCAATACAGAATTAGTTTTGCATTTTAAATGAGATTATGTGCACAATTGTTAATATGAATTTTTCTTATTGTAATGTCTATTATATTGTTCTACTTTAAATTCAGTTAAACCCAACTTTAAACACACAACTTGTAAAAGCCAACACACACACCAACAACAACAACAACTTTATCTCAAGAACATGAGATTAATTTCAATTAATAATGAATATGTGTAAAAGAATGTAGAGCTGATTATGAGTCTTAATTATGTCTTAATTATCTTATGTACACAATTTATTTCAATTCTACAAGGTTAGCATTTAGCATTAGCAACATGGAGTGTGAACCATGTGATCTACGAGAGAGAAAAACTAAACAAAGCAACTTTTCATTTTTTATTTAACTTTTTACTATAAAATCAACTTGTAACCGGGTTTAAATTAACTATTATTTAATTACTTTTAATATTTTAACAATATGAAACATTGTGCAAAAATCCACTGTTTCTTTACATTTTGATAACAAATCTCCAGAGTTTCTTTTATTTTTATGTAGTTTTGAGGCAGAATTCTCAAAGCTTCCTGAAGTTTTTTTTTTTACTTTTTTGCTAAGTTTTTGTGTCACATGTTTTTGTCTTTGTTAAGCCACATCATTCTAGCATCTAACATGGACCAGTGAGAAACAGGTGCAGATGATGACAGATGTTCAGGCCAGTGATTAGTATCCTGCTGATGAGTGTTCCTTTACCTCAAAGTACATCATTTCGTTTAATTATATTATTAGATGGGGGGTCAAGACTTTTTCACAGTATCGTGTGTATATGTGAGTGTGCGACATAAAAAAATAATGAGAGAAATAATGATAGACAGGTGTGTGTGTGTGTGTGTGTGTGTGTGTGTGTGTGTGTGTGTGTGTGTGTAAATGTAGTATGTGATTGAGGCCTAAGGCTGACTGTAGATACTAAAGTAAAATCGATACAGATTGATGCATCTTCCAAACGTATCGGACGTCTACTGCTGTCTTTTTCCTTCGTAAATCTCTCTCTGGCATGTGCGAGCTGACGTTTTAAATCACACACACACACACATTTTTATTAAAGTAGTCATGGGTAAAGGACGTTTGGATTGATAAGGTGATCGAACCGAAACCCAAACAAAAATAAACCTAAAACAAAAACATTGGTAAAAAAAATAATCGTTAAACTGAATTAAAGTGAAATTTAAAAACACGTCACGCATTTCACACGTTTTTTATGTTTTTTGTTCCCATCGACCTCAAACGACATGCAGCTCTTCAGGAGTTAATATTTGAGTACGTTTAAATAAATCACCTCTAAATCATTCATTAACACAATACACATGTAAGCACTTGAACTCTGATAATGATTTTTATGGAATAAAGTCACTGTCAAAAATATTCATGCGTAAAAAAAAAAGATTTGTGTGTAATTCTGTCTTTTGTCTGAGTTGGAGTCCAAAATCTACGGCCATGACAGCTTACAGATACGAGATTTTGTGTGTTTGTTGCAATACAACTTCACGCACACAGGAGATGGGAATCGAACCCGGACCCTGGGGGTAGAAGGCGACACTGCTAATGTTTTGTGCGAATCTTTAGTCATTTCAACGTCTACTTAAACACCTGTATCATTTTCCCTCGACAGATCTATTACTGTGTGTGCGTGTGTGCGTGTGTTTGTTTGTCATCCCGACAGCCACATGTTCGTCACCGCTGTTTAAAAGATTAATGAATCCTGAGGCGTTAATTGCTAATTGCTCTTAATTCCGCTTTAATGACAGCCGGTCTGATCAAGCCCCACCCCTCAGTGCTGTCACTCAACTTCACATCGCCGTGGAAACAGCCATGGCCTACTCTCCCAGGAGGATGACTGCTGTACAAGCAGCTGTAACATGAGCTAATGAGCTAATAGAGAGACATACACACACATACACACACACACACACACACACACACACACATGGATGGAGAGATACACATGAGGACCAGTAACTCCTATTTATTTAAGAAATGGAGACCAAAATGTGTGTGTGTGTGTGTGTGTGTGTGTGGGTGTGTGTGTGTGTGTGTTGAAAAAAGAGCAGAGAAGAACACAAGCAGTGAGTAACAAGTGGAAATGAGACACAGAGAGAGAGAGTGAGACAGTACAACAGACAGACAGACACACACACACAAACTTATCTCTGTCTTGTTCTACAGATAACAAGACACCTTTACTTTTTCTCTGCTTAGTTACATCCTACCATACTGTACTGTACAACATCCTGCCATACTGTACCATAACATACCATATACAACACCATACTGTACTGTACAACATCCTACCATACTGTACCATTCATTCATTCATTCATTCATCTTCTATACCGCTTAATCCTGTGTTCAGGGTCGCGGGGGACCTGGAGCCTATCCCAGGAGACTTCGGGCACTAGGCGGGGTACACCCTGGACAGGGTGCCAATCCATCGCAGGGCACACACACATACACACACTCACACTCCCAATCACACACTACGGGCCATTTAGGAACAC
>CM060107.1:53344217-53381717 GCA_030522415.1 Channallabes apus | reverse complement strand
GTGGTCTATGAGCCTGTTCCTCACCCTAAAGAAGGTGTGGTCTACGTAAAGGAGGCATGGTCTATCTACCTGTCAGTCACCATAAAGGAGGCGTGGTCTATGACCTGTCTGTCACCCTAAAGCAGGTGTGCTTTATGTACATGTCATTCACTGTAAAAGAGGCGTGGACTATGTACCTGTCAGTCACCGTAAAGAAGGCGTGACCTGTGAATCACATTAAATGAGGTGTGGCCTCTTTAGCTGTCAGTCACAATAAAGGAGATGTGGCCTTTGTACCTGTCAGTCACAGTGAAACATGTGGGGGTGTGTTCTTAGTATCTGTCTATCACAATCAAAGTGGTCTCTGTTCCTGACGAATATGAAGAGAGACACTGTGAAGGGGTGTGGCCTCTGTACCTGTCAACTTCACCTCTGAAAGCAATCTTAAGTGCTTTAAGCACTTTTATGTTTCACATCCACACACACACACACACACACACACACACACACACACATACATGCACACACCCTTAGCAGGGGTCCATTGCATGCTTTGAAGGCGCGGGTTCTGATTTTATGGATGTGGATGGAGAGATATTACACATAGATGAAGTGAGCAAGAAATGAGAGAGCAGTGAAGAAAAGGGAAATAAAACTAGAAGAGACAGAAAGCGAAACTCTCTCTTTCCTGCCCAGACGCACAACTCTGCTTCGTAGTAAACTATTGTTTTGACAGCATGTCACTTCAGCAGTGCTGAGAGAAGCGGGCAGAGCAGGCGTGTGTGTGTGTGTGTGTGTGTATGGCAGGCTTGCTGATGCGATCTTTAGCGAGACCCTAAGGCTATTGTCATAAAACTCAGCAGCGCTAACAGACGCCGCTAATTCAGCTGTCAGCCGCCTGATAGCGTAGCGCACCGAGTGCTATTTTAACTGAAGCAGCTAATAGGGCCGTTTATAGGTCTGGCGCCGCCCGAGTGTGCTTCTGTGGAGAACAGCGACGAGAGATTACACTCTGATTTGTCATCCACACACATACACACAATCTCTCTCTCTCTCTCTCTCTCAGGCAATGAGTATTAGAGTAATCAGCTTTAAACCAAATCCTCACTATCTAGTTAATTTAAGCAGGATAAGCTGTGATTTAACAGGATAATCCAGGCGCTGACTCTCATGTTAAAGCCTCCAAACACTTTAAACAAGAGCTCAGCTTTATTCTTTTACACCCAGCTACTTTACTGCTTATGCCTTATGACACACTCGACCGCACGTTCCTCACTGTAGATGAATAAAGTCACGCGTTGAGTCTTTAATGGAATATTTCTTTTTTTTTTGGCAATTTTACTCCAAATTGAATCAATTTCCAATCAGGTTTCCTCATGTCATGGGTGCTCCGTTAGTTTGAGACATAACACTAACCATGTTAATTCATAACAGAGGGCTTTTATACTTTGCTTGAATAACTTTGTTACACATTTGGAAACTCAATTCTCCTTAAACACTGGATGGTAAGGCCTACAGGATGGAGAGACACCAATTAAAGCAATCCAAGCTGACCGCCTTCATAATATATATATATATATATATATATATATATATATATATATATATATATATATATATATATATATATATAAACACATTGTCAAGATCAGCAGTAACAGGAAATCACAAGGGGGCCTAAACCACACATCTGTGGCGTTACTAACTTATTTTTGTATCACAGTTATAACTATACGAACATTAAAGCAGATATTATTAGAAAACTGAGAAATGAGAAGCGCGGAAACTGGAGACTCCTTGTCTTTAAAATTTATGGAAATTTGTCCTAACAGAGAAACGCTTGTTTCTTTTTTCTTTGTTATACAACAACAAATTTTAGGGCCCAAGCACTATGACATCAGCCATATTACAACAAAGTTTGTGATATATATATATAAAATCAGCACACAGGTTGTAATCTGCTGCCATTAGAATCTGGGCCCTGGGCTGAAAATTGCCTAATAAACTTCCTGAGTAACATCACATTGAGTGACACCATAGTGTGATGTGTTTTTCAGCATTCAGGGCTTTTTGGTGGTTTTAACATGTTCAAAAAGAAGACATGTTTTTTTAAAATTATTATTAGCCTCAATAGAATGAGAACTATCATTAGTTTTATTCTGAACTGTTCTCGAAGCTGTGGTTCTTGGATAAGTTCTGCTCCTCAAACCTGGTGACTCGTTCCTTTACATAATAACAAACTTTACTTCAGCTGATGAAGGGCCTCGAGATGGCGACAGGGACCGAACCAAGAGGGCGAGTCAAAGAGGATGCTTTAAACCCACTAATGAAACCGTGCGCCAGGACTCTCCGGATTAGTGGCCTGACTCGTTTCAACTTTTACTCCTCTGTTCACCTCTCTCCTCTCTGCCTGGCTCTCGATCACCCTCGTGTTCCCGGCGGAGCTCTGAATCGCTCGAGGCTGCAAGGCAGAAACTTTCCCTTTGAACCAGCTTCTTCACAATGAGAGGTGCACGAATCCTGCGTCCCCCATGAGGAGAGAATGCCACCTGGTGGTCGTTGAGTGCAAAAGGTTTTCAAAAACCTGCACTGGGTTCCCAAACTGGTTGGTGCTCTTGGTGCCATTGAGTAAGTTAGGGGTCGGTGAGTTGCAGGTTGTGTACTGTAGGGGTGATTTGTGGTATTTTGGGAAGGGAAATGTTCAAAGGTAGTTTTACCTGTAGAAGTATTTTAATGTCTCGTGGTGATTGTAAGTGCTCCTGAATGGATGTTTAATTTCCATTAGAGGGTATTAAAGCATCCGAATGTCAAGGAGGAATCTGAGTTGATTGAAAAGGCTATTGTAAATACTTCTTTGACTTATTTGGTGTGTTGTTTGTTGTTTTAATTGTAAAGCTGTTTGTAATAGCCTTCATTTGGGGGGAATGTGTGTTGATGGATATCCGTGAAGAATAAATATGATTTCTATATATATAAGGATTTAGGAGATTATTTGGTTTTGGGGAACTTTGGGATGCTGTATGTCAAATTATTTGTATTGTTATTACTTATAACTTATGTAGGTGTTTGAAAGGTGTTTTTGAGGGTTGGGTAGAAATCCAAAGTGTTTAGGTGTTGGGGATGATGGTACTTTGGTGGATAATTTTTTTGGACATAATAAGAGTTTTGAAGGTTTATGGGTGCTTGTGGTGCTTAGAATAGCATCAGAGACATACGTTGGCATATTTGAGATGTTTATTCAATAGGAGCCATTTGCCGGGAGTTTGCTAATGGGGTACTTTAAAGGTTGAGGTTTAAAGGCTGAGAAAGGCTGTTCTGTGAGCCTTGGTGGCCAGAATATTCCTGGATGGATTGATGGCTCTTGGAGGTCGGGTTTGGAGAGTTGCAGGATATTTTAGGGGTATGTGAAGTATAGCCTTGGCCTGGTGGGAACGTGTATGTGTAGGTTTCCTCTAGGTTCTCAAATTTTACTCCCAACACCAACAAAAATGAAGGTATGCAACCTAGCTGGAGTAAATTACACAAGATGTGAATGATGGCCTACAATGACCCTAACAACCCTAAACCGTAAAGAATTTACACTAGAGCAGGTCAGTGAACGCATGTTTTGAACAGGAAACACAGATATTTAGAGATAAGAATTGTTGAACTGTATTTGAGAGAACTTAGTTATTGTAAATTTCATTTTAAAAAGAAATCACAATAACTTGTTGCGATATGGATGTTTTAAATGACCAGTTTCAGATGTGTGACCGATAGCATCTCTGCACTCATGTAGCATCTCAGAGGAATGTAGAAGTTTTAGGAGGTCAAAGCAACATCCTTGTAAATTCTCTGCGTAATGTTTGTTCGTCAGCGTGGAGAATGCACCTGGAGTATGAAGGGAAACGAAGACGTAGTGCCGAAGTTACTGTGGCAACAGCGACATCTGGGGGCTACGAGGTTGTGTGGAGGGTGCCAGGTATAATATATCTCAGTCAATCTTCCCATCAATATTGTAATTATTCCAAAAGGTTGGATTATATTGTATAATCATATAATATCAATACTGTAATAATACTTTGCAGAGACTTCATATAATTGAGGGTTTTTATATGTATAGTCTTTTAAAAAGAATTAATGTTATTTGTTTTATAATTATAGGGCCATCTGTTGCAATGCTCAAATATTGTTATTAATTAAAGGTGTTAATGCAAGCATTATGATTTAATTTGTCTAATTAAATCATGGTCACTATTTTAACATGACATGCCAAGAGACAAGATTTGTCAAATAGCTTATATAATTTAAATAAAGCAGAAATCATCAATTTGTCTATACATGAATATACATTAACATTATGTATTTTTCAAACAGCATAATACTAATAAATATACACAGTTGTACATATCCTGTATTTTGTCTGTTTCTCTGATCTAGCTGTCTTGCTATGATATATGTATTCGTGACACTGTAGAATAAAACAGTATCTATCTAACAGATCAAATTAAAATAATTACAAATTTAAATGTTATACACATTGTTTTGTTTCAAGTTTGACTACAATAAAAAAAAAATCTTTCCTTTGGCTAATGTTTAATGGTGTGTGAAAAGCATGAGAAAAAGCGTGAAAAAATGAGAAAAGCGTGACAAAAAGTGTAGCTCGGATTAATGTTTCTCTCCCTTAAAATGAGATTTTGCGATGTTACTGTATGACATTGTTACAGTATAATAATAATAATAATAGCGATGATGATAATGGTAATAATAATGATCCATTCTCAGGGAAACAGGATAGAACTGAGGTTTAATAGTGAAATTAATAACATGGTATGATGCTAGACTGGTGTCTAGACTACACGTGCTAGGCCTTCAGCTGTGCGACACGAGACGTGCGGGAAATAAGCCCCTGGTGACCTGGTGCCAAGCCTGGGTATGAATTTCATGCGTGTGTGTGTTTAATAAAGTGTACTAGATAGAGGTAGACAGGCAGCAGTAATTTCTTCAGAAATCTTTTTTCCCTGACAGTCACCGGCTTTTGATTTTATGTCCTGAAAATTCAGAGGGAGAGGATCATTGTTCCTGATTGTCACTCAGACGTTTCCACACATACAGTATTGAGTGAGGTACTGTACTTGCAGTGCGTGTTGGTGTATAAAGGTGTGTAAAGTTTCTGAGTGTATATGGTCGTCTTTATATTTTGGAAATAGCGTGATATCACTATTTCTTTTCCAATACTTAAACAGTACTATAGTGTATATAAGCTGAGAATCAGTCCTAAAAAGCTTGAGTTTATATATATATACTTTGTAAATAAGCATAAAGTGTAATAATTATAGAAATACTACTAAATCTACTACTACTACTACTACTACTAATAATAATAATAATAATAATAATAATAATAAAATATTTTATGTGATTATAATAAAAATCATAACTACAGCAAAATAATGTTTATATTTGAATATTTCCAGTTATTTTATATCTATGTATAGATGTTTGTAAACAATACTACCTTTTAGTCTGATAGTCGAACACAGGTAAGGTTCCTCCTGTGAACAGAGAAATCTACCAAACCTGAACATACTGTATGTTAGTTAGTTACGTTGCATCAACCATTTACATTTATTATACACACACATTTACTATCAAACTTTTGGAATAAATTAGGTCTACATTTTCGAACTTTAGATGTTTTTCTATGCTTACATTCACTTTCAGATTTGTAACAAGAAAACTGTTACTTTATTTTATTCAAACATGAATTAGAAACACAGGTAATGCACATTTATTATGTGATAGAGGCAAGGCGATTGTGACACACAAATTTCATATCACAATTATTAAAAATCTTTTTTTTTTTAAAAACAATTTTGAGGAAAAAAAACTTTGCTTTTTTTGGCTTTGCTTTTTATTTTGATAAGGCTTTGTTTAATGCACATGAAAACAATTTGTATTCGAATGACATATTAAATTAATATTAAAAAAAAAAAATTATTGAAATTACATTTTTAAAATTGAACCGTGAAAAACAGAAAGAAATGTAAAGCAGTTCAAATCTCAGATAAGCACATTACAATATTGATGTTTACAAAAGGCATCATCTGTAGTATTTCCATAAAGTCAGGCTAAGCAGGGGAAATTACCATGGAGAAATATATATATATACAGTATAATTGAATAAATAAAGCAAAAGCAAAACTAGAATAAAAAAAATTGTGTAGTGAAATAATTGTAAATTTCTTTCTTTCTGATCAGGATCAATAAATATTTGAAATTTGCACTTTTTTAATTGGTGTATTTTTTATTATTAATTCATGAACTATTTAGATCACCTTGTGTATTTTTACAATTTTTTTAAATTAGACCATGTGAGTAAATCTTTTTATTCTGAAAACAAGCAAAAAAAAAAACATTGAATATTAGGGTTAAAGTCACAAAAATATGTTCACATCTTCAGAATTTATTCACTTTTCGGCTATTAATAAAAGTAAAGGAGTCAAATCTTAATCGATATTCAATCTTCTTTTTTCAGGTGCAGTTTGATGATATCAGCCCAGGTCATGTGACCCAATTACACATCTAAAAACGCTAAACGCTTTATATATATATATATATAAATATATATATACACTACTTCCAGTTCTGGTGGTTAAAATGGACAAACTCAAACTTATATGGCATTTTTAATAGTACTAAAGTTCATGTGTGATTAAAACGCATCACTAATAAGAGATTGTAATGCAAATCGTCAGCGCTAGTCTGTATTCATGCTAGCTCGCTAGTTACTAACATTTGGTGTGTGTCTTGAATTTCAATCTCATTTAATTACAATCAAATCCATGAAATCCTTTTTGAGGTCTTGTTGTTGTTGTTGTTGTTGTTGTTTATTAGACACGACACTGTTTGAATTTGAATAAACAAGAATGACTTAAACTTGTATTTTTCATTTGCTAGTTTGTTTTAAAGTTTGTTTAACATTTCATAATGCTCTTGTGTATTATACTGTAGCACTGCTGTATATAAAATGAATCGCTCGTGTGTGTGTGTGTGTGTGTGTGTGTGTGTGTGTGTGTGTGTGTGTGTGTGTGTGTGTGTGTGTGTGTCGGGACTCAGGTTTCTCTGTGCTAGTTATGTGTGTATATGTATCTCTTGGGCTTAGTGTGTATTATTTGCTGTATGAGGTGTGTGTGTGTGTGTGTGTGTGTGTGTGTGTGTGTGAGTTGAGTTTGGGCCTAACGTGATTGAATCTCTGGAGACGGATGACTGGTGTCAGACTGTCAGTCCTGAACTCAACCTGCCCTCCTTCCCTCCTCCCTCACTCTCAGACGAAAAAGAACAGAAAAGAGAGAGAGAAACAGAGAGAGAGAGAGAGAGAGAGAGAGAGAGAGTTTGCTGCTGTTTGCTTTCCGCATCCTCCCGTTTTCCCCCTGCAGCCCTTCCACTTTAAACAGCCCCGAAAAATTTGCTAAACTTCTCTCCAAACGCTAAACGTCGGCGCTGAACAACACTTTTTTCTTTCTTTTTTGTGTTTTCTGTTTTTTTTTTTTTCTGTTTAAAACCCCACAACCCTCATTTAAATTCTGCCTGCGCATTATTAAACGAGAAAGAAAAAAAAGAAAAAAAAAGAAAAACAGAAAACACAGCGCTCCTGAAAAGAATGCATTAAATATGATTCATAACAGAGAACACAGAGAGTCACGGGAGGGCAGAGAAGCGAGGAGACGAGAGCAGAGGGGATGGAGGGAAAGGATAGAGGGAGGAATAGATGAGAAGGAGGAAGAAGGAGAGAGAGAGAGAGAGAGAGAGAGAGAGGAGCCCTGCAGCCAGAGAAGAGTCCACCTGCAGGGACACGAGTGCCGAGACCAGACACAGGTCACGACCACGGGGAGATGGAGAGATGGAGAGAGAGAGAGAGAGAGAGAGAGAGAGAGAATGGAATGAAGAGATGGAGAGAGAAATGGAGAGCGAGGGAATGAAAGAGAATGTATTAAAGTTCTTTTCCACTGGACACTGCAGTACGATGAGGTTTTCTCATTATGTTCAGCGATTTTTTTGATTCCAAAGGAAATATGGGCGGGGCTAAAACCTGTTGTCATTATGTACAATACAGTATTGTATATACTGTATGTTTAGTTCATAGAGTGCACTATTGTTTGATGATAAACGCATGGAAGGTGCAACACCTCTTAATAACCTCTTAATAAATGGGGACAGTTGGACAGCCAATTAGTGGAGTTTCTAACTTATATGTAGTTTAGCTATTATATGTAAGTTCAGCCATGGGGCATTAAACTAGAAAGTGGTCCATTGTTGGAAAATAAACGAGTTTTAACAAACTTTTCCTAAATTCATCCTAAGATCGGAAGGTCACTGTTGAATTTTATTTAATTTTATATATATATATTACTTAAAGATCAATGTGAGGGTCACTCTTGAAAAAGAAACAAATTACAACAAAATTTTCCCAAAATTAAAGTATGGATGGTCCCAAAGAAGGCAACAAATTCTCTGTTACTGGTGGTTAGTTGTATATCTCATTATTTCTCATCAGACTCTCGTCACTAGCCATTAACATGTGATGTCACAACCGTACAGATCTGTTAATGTACTCATTTGAGGGTTAAATCCGGAAGAGTCAATACAGTCAAGTTATTCAAAACACTTTGTTGTTGCTAACTATTAAGCTCTGAAATATTCATTAGAAACAGTTTGAAACTGGAACATTTGTCATAGACGTTCATACCCTCTAGATATACCACTAGCTATGAAAAGGGTCTCCAGTTCAAACATTGCCGCAAACGGTAAGCCAACATGGCCGTCGATGGGGTCAGTTGGACAGACAGGTAGAGGACGTTCTATAATTAAGCATCCATAGTGGATATAAAATAGCATGTACTGTAGTGACGGCAAATATTGGCTTGTGTATTAACAGCACAAGTTGAAAGGCACAAGTTCTGAATCTGCAGTGACCCAGTTGGCCTTGTTCACACTCCAAAAGTATCCACTTCCCTGTAGTCTGAACAATTAAAATCACATCACAAATCACAATTTTTTTTGCAAATCTGATTTGAACCAAATGCAAAAGTGGATTGAAATCAGATTCCTTAATATGTGTTTCAGTCTGGACGGAACTCAAACCGGATTACTGTCGATTACGTCACTAAGTCCACATTATCATGGACATGTCTGTGACCTAAAGGGTGAGATATGATATCTCCATTATTAACTGTCTTGTTGTTATAAGTTGCCAGCGTTTGACACACACATTGTTACAACAGCAACCAATGCAGATGGGTCGGATTTGGGTTGCCAGTCTGAACAGTCGAACCCGATCTCATTACTATTAAATAACAGTGTGGACAGTCAGTCCCAAAGATGTCTGAACAAGGCCCTAGACGCCCAAATGAAACTTTTCATAGATTTATATTGAAATTAATATATACAGTATATTATATGAGTTCCACTAGGGGGCACTAAACTAGAAAGTGGTTCATTGTTGGAAACAACAGTTTTTCCGAAATTCGTCCAAAGCCTGCTGAATATTGTTTTTTTCTTAAAGATCAGTGTGGGGTCAAAAATATATGTCCATCCATGATGCAGCAAACAATTTTAACTTTAACCTTGCTGCTAACATTAAAACTCAATTAGGGTATTTTACTAAAAAAAAAAAAAAAAAAGTACAGTAAAAGGAAAAAAGTAAACTCTGTAAAGAAAATGTTGTCATTTATTGCAGAATTAATTATTTGTTTTTATTTAAATCACTACTGAAAAAGAAACGAATGACAAAAAAAAAATTTTAAACTTACAATTAAAACAGCGCTTCTTTAGTGCTTGGCCCCCTAATCATCCCGCTAATACCATTACTGTATAGTGTTCTGGTGCTGCGGTCTTTTCCTTTTTAAATGATCTTTTTGTCACAGATTTACTGCATAAATTTAATTCATAAATGATGACACTATTTAATGCCTTATGTCATTTTGTCCTGCCCACCTTCCACCCTGTTTAAGTACATTTTACAGTCTTGCTTATTATTATATAGGCTACAGACCACCACTACATACAGAGTACACTACATGTAGGGTATAGGTGTCTAAAACGGTCTTGTACATCATGTTAACTGCTTATGTTGTCTGAAGAATTCTGGACTGAACACGTTAACCAAGACAAAAGTATTGGCACCCCTCTGCATCCTTTTCCGGGCTATTTGCTGCCATTACAATAAATTCTGTTTCTGGTGATCAGTCGTTTAGTGGCAATGAAGACATGTTGTAACTTTTTTTTTATTTTTTATTATTATTTCTTAGAATTAGAGCTTTAAAATATTATTTTAATTGAAAGAATATGTTAAAGCTCTACACAGTCCTTCTATACAGTACACTAGATCATTTCATGGCATTGGATACAGGGTTGTTTAATTTCTATTAGTCGAAAATATCCGATTTTCTTGTCGAAGATAGAGTTTCTCTGAAAAAGGAATTGAATAGCAAAGGTTTTGGCACCTCTTGCCTCATCTTCATTTGGGTCGAACAATAGCACGTCCTATGATAGACGTTTTATCGCTGCTTAAAGGGAAAAACCTGATTAAAAGTATTGTTCTGATAGTGATCATCTCCTGTAGTCATCGCACAACCTCCAGAGTTCAATCACACACATCCTTCTTTCGAAAACAAGAGCAAAAGGCAAAACCAGGGTACAGATAGTTCCGGAACTGTCGTGCACCGAACAGGTGGAAAAGCAGTGTTTATCTTCACAAACAACAAACTACTGAAAGCTCAGACTGTTCGGGTTTCTTAAACGTTGTTTTTGCGCTCATGGTTAACAATGTGGTGGATTGTGTGTGTGTGTGTGTGTGTGTGTGTGTGTGTGTGTGTGTGTGTGTGTGTGTGTGTGTGTGTGTGTGTGTGTGTGTGTGTGTGTTTCACAATAGCGTACTTCTCTTTTAGGATCATCGCTAAGGGGATGAGGGAAAAAAATGGTGGAGTGGGTGAGTGTGTGAGACACACACACAGGGCAAGAGCGAGTACATGAGAGGGAAAGTGTGTGTGTGGGTGTCTGTGTGTGAGACAGAGAGGTAGGGAGAGTTGCTCAGAGACTAATTAAGTGGGCAGGAGGCAGCGAGGGTTCAGTGGAGGAGCCGTCTCTGGGCCAGGGACGAGGTAATGATGGAAAAAAGGATTTACTCTTTCTCTCTTTCTCTCTCGCTCTGTCTCTCTCTCTCTCTCATTACGAAGCAGGTACGCTCTCTCAGTGTCTCTGTGGTGGCTCTGACTGTGTGTGTGTGTGTGTGTGTGTGTGCTCTCTGAGAGTTTTACGCACTCTGTGTTCACAGCGTTCACACAGCACTACACACGCCATTTGTGTCAGATCCACTTCTAACACACAAACACACACACACACACACACACACCTTGTATACAGTATTTGTCCTATATGACCTCTATTACTGTATCATTCAGAATTTTAGCTTTCAGACATGTTTTCCTAGTTCGGTTTCTATGCAAATGTTTTCTTGTATGAGATGGGATGCAAACACACACCAGATTTTATTTGCTACATATATTCATTTTAATTAACATGAGGGGGGGGGGGGGCGTATATTTATGTAGCATTAATACCATAACAGTACTCTTGATCAGGAGGGATATTGTCAAATAAGTCAAATAATCACTCTTTACAACCGTGGTGAGAAGAAAAGCAACTCGAACCCAAAAACATCGAACCCAGACATGGATAAGCTAAAAACAGCAGAAAAATACATTTAGTTCAACTTACTGTCGTTAGCGCGGTTTTGTTAATAGCTGAGTTTTGCTCTATGATGCCCCCTAGTGGAATAAATCGTTTCCAGTTTCCAGATCCACATTTTATTTTGGATTATAGAAGACAAACAAAACCGTGTCCGGAAGCATTACCGGGCCTTCCGTTCGACACCACATGTGAAGAAATGAGATCACACAGATGGATTAAACGCTGCATCATGTCTTCTTTCTCTACGTGCTAAAGTTTCACCGTGTCACCACAATCTATAGTCGCTTCACCTGCTTAGCGCTTCGACTGTTACAATGCTGCATTTCTCTCTTAGTGCCTGAGGGATAAATGGCCTCAAGGTGTACATAAGTATTCGCCCCCTTTCTCTCGACCACCCAGTCTTGATATTTTAAACACGCTTAGTCGGGCCATCTGCTTATGATCTGCTTATCATCTGTTCAGACGTCGACATACTGTACGCCAAACAGGCTTTCCTTTATCTACGTACATGTCGAGTCGTGTATTGAACACTACAAGGCACCGGCAGAGTTTTAAGTTTTTATGTTTGAACTTTAAAAGTAGACTGCAACAACTATTTAAATTAGTTATACACTAAAATAAAATGCTTTTATACTTATTGTTAAATAGATTTAGTTTCTAATAGTCTGTGTTTTAAAACAAAAACAAAAAAACACTTAGCTAGGCATCTTGTGTCGTTAGCCCACCAGGTTAGCACAGGCTATTTTTATGTAGCATTTCTTTTTAAGTCTACACACAGTGAAAGTGACTTCTTAGCTTCAAGAAGCTTCTGATTGACAACCCTGCCGTATCTAACAGATGTACACAATCGATCTCCTGCTATACGCTTGTGTTCATGGTCACACCTTGTGTGTTTTTTTTTATATATATATCTAAGCTAACATACTGTAAGCGATTAAGGACTAAAGTGTTTGCAATCTTACCTTTGCTAATGGCTTTAGCTAATGGCTAATTTCTTCGGAAAGAGCAACACTAATTAACCAGGAATTTTTCATTTCATAAGTAAATATACAAGTTTATACTTCTAATTCTCAAGTGGATTTCATGCTGTATTTCAATTTCTACAAGAGAATTAAATTAGATTTAGTTGAGCTTTCACTTTTACTACCTCTGGCATTTGGTGGACATCTTGGTATTTTCCCCGTTTAAACTGATGCATCAATTGAAATAAATTGGGGCAACAGTAAAAAAAACAAAAAAAAAAACAGCTATTTAAGCACAAATATGTAAAAAAAAAAAAACAGTCAAGAGTTCAATTCAATTCAGTATTTATCAGGCTAACGAGCTGATGTAGCTCATACAAACTTTAGAAACAGTTTATTCCCAAACATTAGTTTTCCCACCAGGCTAGCACAGGCCGCTAAATCATTATTCATGAATTAACAGTACTTACATCATATCGTCAGAATTGTGTTATGACAACAGCTTCAGTGATGTCATGAAATATGGAATCTTTTCACTTCCTAATTGTCTGGGAGTGTAATGCCTACTGGCCTGTGTTGCTGAATCGATTACTAAGCATTTAATTTAAAAATTAAATATTCAAATGTAAAGAACAGAAAGCTAAGTACATGGATGGATGGATGGATGGATGGATGGATGGATGGATGGAGAGATGGACAAAAAAATAAAGCAGTGGATGGACAGTAGTTGATGATGAACTGGTAAAACAGATAGATAGATAGATAGATAGATAGATAGATAGATAGATAGATAGATAGATAGATAGATAGATAGATAGATAGATAGATAGATAGAGTGGTGTCCTGATTTCTTATTCTTTTGCATGTTTGTCACACAAAATGTTTCTGATCATCAAACACATTTAACTATTAGTCAAAGATAACACAAGTAAACACAAAATGCAGTTTTTAAATGAGGGGTTTTATTATTTAGGGAGAAAAAAAATCCAAACCAACATGGCCCTGTGTGAAAAAGTAATTGCCCCCTGAACCTAATAACTGGTTGGGCCACCCTTAGCAGCAATAACTGCAATCAAGTGTTTGCGATAACTTGCAACGAGTCTTTTACAGCGCTCTGGAGGAATTTTGGCCCACTCATCTTTGCAGAATTGTTGTAATTCAGCTTTATTTGAGGGTTTTCTAGCATGAACCGCCTTTTTAAGGGCATGCCACAACATCTCAATAGGATTCAGGTCAGGACTTTGACTAGGCCACTCCAAAGTCTTCATTTTGTTTTTCTTCAGCCATTCAGAGGTGGATTTGCTGGTGTGTTTTGGGTCATTGTCCTGCTGCAGCACCCAAGATCGCTTCAGCTTGAGTTGACGAAACAGATGTCCGGACATTCTCCTTCAGGATTTTTTGATAGACAGTAGAATTCATGGTTCCATCTATCACAGCAAGCCTTCCAGGTCCTGAAGCAGCAAAACAACCCCAGACCATCACACTACCACCACCATATTTTACTGTTGGTATGATGTTCTTTTTCTGAAATGCTGTGTTACTTTTACGCCAGATGTAACAGGACACGCACCTTCCAAAAAGTTCAACTTTTGTCTCGTCGGTCCACAAGGTATTTTCCCAAAAGTCTTGGCAATCACTGAGATGTTTTTTAGCAAAATTGAGACGAGCCTTAATGTTCTTTTTGCTTAAAAGTGGTTTGTGCCTTGGAAATCTGCCATGCAGGCAGGTATTTGCCCAGTCTCTTTCTTATGGTGGAGTCGTGAACACTGACCTTAACTGAGGCAAGTGAGGCCTGCAGTTCTTTAGATGTTGTCCTGGGGTCTTTTGTGGCCTCTCGGATGAGTTGTCTCTGCGCTCTTGGGGTAATTTTGGTCGGCCGGCCACTCCTGGGAAGGTTCACCATTGTTCCATGTTTTTGCCATTTGTGGATAATGGCTCTCACTGTGGTTCGCTGGAGTCCCAAAGCTTTAGAAATGGCTTTATAACCTTTACCAGACTGATAGATCTCAATTACTTTTGTTCTCATTTGTTCCTGAATTTCTTTGGATCTTGGCATGATGTCTACAGTAGCTTTTGAGGTGCTTTTGGTCTACTTCTCTGTGACAGGTAGCTCCTATTTAAGTGATTTCTTGATTGAAACAGGTGTGGCAGTAATCAGGCCTGGGGGTGACTACAGAAATTTAACTCAGGTGTGATAAACCACAGTTAAGTTATTTTTTAACAAGGGGGGCAATCACTTTTTCACACAGGGCCATGTAGATTTGGAGTTTTTCTTCTCCCTTAATAACGTAAACCTTCATTTAAAAACTGCATTTTTGTGTTCAATTATGTTATCTTTGACTAATAGTTAACGGTTTTTGATGAGCAGAAATATTTAAGTGTGACAAACATGCAAAAGAATAAGAAATCAGGAAGGGGGCAAATAGTTTTTCACACCACTGTAGATAGATAGATAGATAGATAGATAGATAGATAGATAGATAGATTAACCAATTTATTGGAGGGATGAATGGATGAATGGTTCAGTGGGGTCGTTGGATTAATGGATGGATGGATTGATGGATGGATAAGGCAGTGGGTTGGGGGATGAATGGATTGGGGAATGGATGAATGGTAGGATAAGAACATGAATGGATGATGGATGGATAGATGGATGGATCAATTGATCAATAGATGAATAAATGGGTTGATGGATGGATAAATGAGTGAATGGATAGTTGGATGGATGAATAGAAGGGTGGAAAGATGTGTTGTTGGATGGATGGATGGATGGATGGATGGATGGATTTTTGGAAGTTTGAATAGATGGAGGGATAGTTGGATGGATGGATTAGTTGATAGATGAGCTTGGATAGATATATTGATGGATAGATGGGGGTGGGCTGTTTAATGGGTGGATGGGTGTATTTTTGGAAGGATGCATGGAGGCATGGATGGCTGAAGTGATAAGTGGATGGATGGATGAATGAGTGGATGGAAATATTTTAATGGGGTTATGATTATGCTTACATTCAGGGTGTTTATTTTTTTTACTTTATATATTCAAATCAATCTTAAAATGATTAATAGTTAAAGTTTTGGTGAAGAGGCAGGATTAGAGTTTTTTTCCAGACTTAGTCTAAAAAGTGCTTTAATGCTTCTAGAAATATTACTTAATTTCCTTTTGCAGAGGTTTTTGACTGCAGTTTAAGACTTTTCCGAAGCGTCTCAGACCAGGGGGGAAAAGCATTATTGTTCTGCTGACCAAGTGTTATCTGGCCAGTTTTAAGTATTTAACAGACTGCAATGTTTGCTGATGTTTTCGCTCCATCCGTCTGTCCGTCCTTCGGATTTAACAAGCTGCTGAGGAGCGACCTCACGGCACCGCCATGCGTCACTTAAGGGATGATAAACTGCTGCACACCAAATATATCACTCGTGATATTTAAGGCAAAAGGTTTTCCTGTTGTCTCAGTTTGCACAGAGACTTTGTCATTTTAATGTTTTTCTTTTTTGGATGCAGTTTTCAGGCAATTCACTGTGTAAAATAAATAAATAAATAAATAAAAGGTTGACTTGACATGTTTTTATTTTAAGTTTTGCACACGTGTCTGCTTTGGATACTTTATTCCGAACAAATGAGGAATGTGAATGTGAATGTGTGTTACATAGTGTTTACAGTGACAAGTACAATACGACACTTTGAAGATGTGAAAGGTTCTCTGAAGCATCCCTGTTTCCTCAATATATAAACTTAAAAATGTGAAAATTTACCTCTGATGTACATGTAACTCATGTTTAGTATTAAATGTTCAAGAATTCTAATAGAAAACAGTTGGATTACTCTGTTTCTCGGCGTAATTAGTCACTCGAGGTGTGTACAGCTCACACTAGTGCTCTGGGTCTTTTCTTATTCTTTCTATAAGGTTAATTATTTTTGAACAAAGTTTAACACTTATCCAAAGCTGCAGGAAAAACATTGTCGTTCTGCTGACCAGGTGTTACCTGCCTCCAAAATAACATTTCGATTTCATAAAATTATGAATGAATGAATGAATGAATGAATGAATGTTGAAGAGAATTGTGTGCATATCTTTAAATTAATTAAGAATAACTAACATCCATCACATTTTTAGGTGAAAATGTGATGGATGTTCCCCAGGCTATAAAATAGAAAGGGGATACAGTTAATAATAAACCACATCCAAAGTCAGTGAGTGTAGATACATAACATGTGTTGATGAATGGATGGATGGATCAATTGATCAATAGATGAATGAATGGGTTGATGGATGGATAAATGAGTGAATGGATAGTTGAATGGATGAATAGAGGGATGGAACCCCTGCCACCTCCAGGAAGCCACTGTTGGGCCCTTGGACAAGCCATTAACCCTATGGCCATATAAAATACCCATCCACTGAGACGTAGGGTGTCCTTTGTGTCAGTCCCAATTGGAGTGTTGGATTTATGGTTGGACGTATGGAAAATATCTGTTAATACAGAAGAGATAAAAATGTGTGGATAGATAAACATTGATGGAAGACAAGATGGATGAACATAAACTGTCAAAATTGTCAAAATTGAATGAATAGATGGATAGATAGGTACATACTGTAGGTGACTGAATGGATTAAAAAAAATAGAGGGATGAACAAATAAATAGGTCAATCCTTAAGTAGATAAGTGGATGGATGGATGGATGAATGGATGGATGGAAGGATAAATAAAACTTCATCTGCTAATAATATAAATAGATAGATCATGGATGGATGTTTGATGAATATGTGTTATAGATATTATAGGAACAAGAGATATGTCAAACGAATATGTCAAAATGAATAGATGGATAGATGGATGGAGAAGATTCAGAAGGTATGGAGGCGATGGAAGTAAGGGGTGAAAAAAAATGAAAGGGGAGTCAAAGAGAAGGAAGAAGCGACGCCACACGGGTTAAAAACAGGAGCGAGTGGTGGAGGAAGGAGTGGGGAAGAAATGGAGAGAATAAAAGCGTAGCAAAGGACAGGGCAAAGAGAAGCCAGTATAGAGTATACAAGAGTAGTGACTATATGCTCACACACACACACACACACACACACACACACATACAAGGAGCAGCGCATTAGTGTGTGAGAGAGCGACTCCAGCAGCCAGCTGTCAATCACTCATCCATCCACCTGACTAATTGGCTTCTTACCCTCTGTGCTCGCGGCTCGAGTGCTAACCGCTCGCCTCTGGCGAAAAATGCAGATGAGCGCAAGAGAAGCCGAGTGGCGGAGGGAGGGAGGGAGCGAGGGAGCACGAGCACGGGAGAGGAGAGGAGGAAAACTGCAGCTTTAGTTAATTATCTGTCTGAGGCGGTGTGTCCGACAGCGGCCCACACAGCGCACTTATGCTAAACAGCAAAGCATCCTGGGAATTGGAGTGACAGCTCATTTTCCTCCTGCAATTTTATATGAAAGGAGGAGAGCACACCTCCACTCCTCCACAGTTTCTCTCCTTTCTTTCTCTGCCTGTCTTCCCCTAACCCAAATCCTCCCTTTTTCCATCTCTCTCTCTCTCTCTCTCTCTCTTTGCCCTCTCTCGTGGGATCTCGGTGTGTTAGCTGTCACCGACATGGCGCTCCCTCTCTCCCTCTCTCCCTCGTTCTCTCACTCCTCCGCTGACAGCGGCTTGTTGACAAACGCCAGCAGTCATCTGGGCACCCTGGGAAATCTCTGCCACCATTTTGTCAGCAGAATGACAGAAGCTGTTAATGTCTCAAATTCTCGGCGTGACAGAGAGCCGTCTTGTTGACAGTGTTTGACACTCCGCTCTCAATTCATGTCCGCCATTTTAATTCATTATATTTTTTTTTTTCCGGTTGCACCACTGCTAACCCCCCTAATCATACACATACACACACCAGCTCTCTAAACCATGCACCTCTCTCTCTCTCTCTCTCTCTCTCTCTCTCTCTCTCAAACACACACACATTCAATTTGTCTGCATGCAGCACTGAGGCTCATAATGATTTTTTTGTTCTTGTTCTGGTTTAATGAGACTCGTCTCTGCGTCCTGTTAGGAGTGAAACAAACCATCGACTCTTAGGATCGATACAAACTTATAACAAAGAAGGATGAAGAACGACTTTAAAAAAAAAAAAAGAGCAAAAGACACTGTTAATTTATCCCCACCTGAGTATACGGACGAAAGAAAAACAAAATTGTCTTTATAATGTTTTCCATTCCATCAAGAAATGAAAGAATGGATGAAATAGGCGAATAAATGAGAGGGACGGATCGAGAGTCTTGGAAAAACGGGTAGATGGATCGAAAGGATGAAATAGAAGGATGGAGGGATGGAAATTAAATTGGAATGTTGGATGAATAGAATAGATTGATTGGGATAGACTGCACAAATGAGATGGAGAGATGGATCAATGGATGCAAAGGAATGATAGATTTGGATGGAGGGATGGATTGATAAATAAGCAGGTTGATTTGGAAATCTTGGATGGATTGAGGTGGTATTAATGGGGTAGAATGCGGATGGATTGAGGGATGGATATATGGCTAGACGAGTTTGAATGGATTTGGATGGAAAGATGAGTGAGTAGATGGTCGGATGTGATGGATGGAATGGTAGTGGAACGGATGGAAGGAAATGTTACAGTACGTTGGACGGGGTGAATGAATGGATGGATGAATAGATTGGTGAACGAAAGGAAAGGTGTGATTGTTGGAGATGGCTGGATAGGAAGAAATGAATGTGGTTGGTTCGATGAATGAATAGACGGATAGGATATAATGGGTTGAGGCATATTGGAGTTGGATGGGAGGAGTTCTCATGGAGAAAAGAGATAATGTGTGGATGTTAGAAAATGGCGGATTGGGACACACAACATGTAAAGGAAATGTATGGAGTGAGCGGGTGAAGAAAGTGGACATGGATGGATGGATGGATGGATGGATGCTAGAAGAAATGGAAAGGGATGATTGCTAGCTGACTGGCTGGCTGGCTGGGATGGATGGATGGATGGATGGATGCTAGACAAAAGTGATAGGGATGAATGGATGCAAGAAGAAAGTGGATAGGGATGGATGGATGGATGATATGATATGATATGATGGATGGGTCGATGGACAGATTCTATAAGAAAGTGGATAGAGATGGATAGATAAATGGATTTGATGGATGGCTGGATGGATGGATGCTAGAAGAAAGTGAACATGAATGGATGAATGCTAGAGGAAATGGAAAGGGATGATGGTTGGCTGGATGGATGCTAGAAAAAAGTGGATGGGATAGGGATGGATGGATGGATGGAAGGATAGATGCTAGAGGAAAGTAGATAGGGATGGATGGATGGATGGAAGGATAGATGCTAGAGGAAAGTGGATAGGGATGGATGGATGGATGGAAGGATAGATGCTAGAGGAAAGTAGATAGGGATGGATGGATGGATGGAAGGATAGATGCTAGAGGAAAGTGGATGGGATAGGGATGGATGGATGGATGGAAGGATAGATGCTAGAGGAAAGTAGATAGGGATGGATGGATGGATGGATGGATGGAAGGATAGATGCTAGAGGAAAGTGGATGGGATAGGGATGGATGGAAGGAAGGATGGAAGGATAGATGCTAGAGGAAAGTAGATAGGGATGGATGGATGCTAGAAGAAAATGGATAGAGCCGGATGGATGTATTTATTCCACACTTTATACAGCGAAATAAAATTATAAAAAGTTTAAAAACAAAACAAAAAAAAGCAAGAACATACGCACGCGCTCTGTGTTTAATGCGCGCGCTCGCTTGTTTGAGCAGGTGCAGAGACAGGAGGCCCGGATGAAAGTCTCTCTCTCTCTCTCTGTGTGTGTGTATTTGAGGTGGGGGTGTGGGGGGGGGGTGCGTCAGTAGCAGATTTGTACCGACAGCACCGCGCGCGCTCTCCCGTCAAACGCCATAAAAAGGCGCGCGGGAGTGATCAAAGCAGCGCGCGCTGCTGCTGCGGAGAAAAAACGGGCGGGGCTCGCGCTCCCTGCGCTCGCGCTCTGCGCCGCGCCGTCTCGCGGGTGGAGGCGGGTTTGAAGGCTGCTTAAAACAAAACACACACACACACACACACATACAACAACAACAATAAAATCATTTCCCCCCTCACGCTGAAGCGATATTTACATTTTTATCCCACAAAACACACACACACACACACACTCTCTCTCTCTCTCTCTCTCACACACACACACGTGTAAAATGTTTATCAAACTTCCTTTTAATCCGCAAAAAAATACGGAAAGAAGGCTAGAGGGGGAAATAGTGGAATTATTACCAGAATAATATAATTTTTTATACTTTTAATGTAATATATTTTCAGATGTAAAGGAAATAAATAAGCAATTCAGTCAATAGAAGTGTGTGTGTGTGTGTGTGTGTGTGTGGATTAAAGCGATTTCTCCAGGGGTGAAAAGAAATATGCAATTATCTGAACGCTCCGTTGCTTAGCAACCCGTCAAACCCCGGAAGTGAAAAAACTTATCAAACTTGGTTAAAAATTATTTATTCATTTATTCACACTAAAGTAGCATGTATGTATTTAAGGAAACATTTGTATGAAATATTAATGTATATATCCAGCGGTACCGCAGCGTACCAATTTAATCTGCTCTCGAGTCGAGTTCTTTAGGCCAAAATACATTTAGTGAAACGCATTTACCCGTAGCAAATAATGTATATCCAGACATGGAAATTATGTAAAATATGAAATAAATAGCCATTAAACCTCACTTAACCTTAATTTATGATTCCTCTTGGCACCGGCTTGCTTAAAAGATGAAACTGAAAGCAGCTCCATTTTCTTCGTGCTCGTGTTCTTGCTAACATTCTGGGACTCATGATGTTCATTCATTCATTCATTTTCTATACCGCTTAATCCTGTGTACTTATGATGTTGTAAACAATAAAATGAATACATAAACTCACTTTACATTGATGCGAACAAGTTTTACATACCTGTAAGTGTAGTACGTCTGAAGTGAATAGAGCGAATTATTATTTTTTAAAGAAGGAAAACATATCGAATTCCCCTTAATTAAGTATTGCGTATATCCATCTTTAAATGTTAAACATTCATGTGTATTAACATCCAGCTAATAGCTTGAGACATTACTTAACACAAATTAGAAAAATATTCATTAATTGGCGGTTGTTATTTGGGGCGTGCCACTTAAAACCAACTGTAACAACAGGCTCTGATGTCGAATAAAGTTGAGTTCAGTTATTGAAATACTGACTTATGGCGGAAAAAATGGAAATGGAAATTTTATTGGATTTTAAGACACAGACAGACAGACAGACAGACAGATAGATAGATAGATAGATAGATAGATAGATAGATAGATAGATAGATAGATAGATAGATAGTATTTTATTGATCACTGAAAGAAATTGTTTTGTTACATCAGTAAAAGTACCTAAAGTAAGGAAATGTATATGGAATTGAATATGTGTGTGTATCCAGCTATAAGTCCCAAAAGAGAATAATAATTCTATGTGACCATCTTTCTTTCTGTTTTCCTATTGTAAAATCTTTTCTAGCTTCATGTGTGCATGTGGGTGGTTGGGGAGGGGAGTATTTTTAAGCTTAAAAAGAAAAAAAACATACATTTCCTTGTAGCTTATTTGTTACTATCAAAGGGGTATCTTTATATATATTCCATGATCTATAGTATAGTATAGTATAGTATAGTATAGTATAGTATAGTATAGTATAGTATAGTAAAGTGTAGTGTAATGTAGTATAGTGTAGTATAGTGTAGTGTAACGTAGTATAGTATAGTGTAGTATAGTGTATTGTAATGTAGTATAGTATAGTGTAGTATAGTGTAGTATAGTGTAGTATAGTATAGTGTAGTATAGTGTAGTATAGTATAGTGTTGTATAGTGTAGTGCAGTATAGTGTAGTGTAGTGTAGTATAGTGTAGAATAGTGTAGTATAGTATAGTGTAGTATAGTATAGTGTAGTGTAATGTAGTATAGTGTAGTATAGTATAGTGTTGTATAGTGTAGTATAGTATAGTGTAGTATAGTGTAGTGTAGTGTAATGTAGTATAGTATAGTGTAGTGTAGTATAGCATAGTGTAGTGTAGTATAGTGTAGTATAGTATAGTGTAGTATAGTGTAGTGTAATGTAGTATAGTCTAGTGTAGTGTAGTATAGTGTAGTATAGTGTAGTGTAATGTAGTATAGTATAGTGTAGTGTAGTATAGTGTAGAATAGTGTAGTATAGTATAGTGTAGTATAGTATAGTGTAGTATAGTGTAGTATAGTATAGTGTAGTATAGTGTAGTGTAATGTAGTATAGTCTAGTGTAGTGTAGTATAGTGTAGTATAGTGTAGTGTAATGTAGCTATAGTATAGTGTAGTGTAGTATAGATGTAGAATAGTGTAGTATAGAATAGTGTAGTATAGTATAGTGTAGTATAGTGTACTATTAGTGTTGTATAGTGTAGTGTAGTATAGTATAGTGTAGTGTAGTGTAGTGTAATGTAGTATAGTATAGTGTAGAATAGTGTAGTATAGTATAGTGTAGAATAGTGTAGTATAGCATAGTAAAGTATAGTATAGTATAGTGTAGTATAAGGTAGTATAGGATAGTATAGTGTAGTGTAGTTACGTGTAGTATAGCATAGTGTAGTATAGTATAGTGTAGTGTAGTGTAGTATAGTATAGTGTAGTATAGTTAGTGTAATGTAGTATTGTCTAGTGTAGAGTAGTGTAGTGTAATGTAGTATAGTGTAGTATAGTGTAGTATAGTATTGTATAGTGTATATAGTATAGTGTAATGTAGTATAGTGTAGTGTAATGTAGTATAGTGTAGTATAGTGTAGTGTAATGTAGTATAATATAGTGTAGTATAATATAGTGTAGTATACTGTAGTATAGTGTAGTATAGTATAGTGTTGTATAGTCTAGTATAGTCTAGTGTAATTTAGTATAGTATATTGTAGTATAGTGTAGTATAGTATTGTATAGTGTAGTATAGTATAGTGTAATGTAGTATAGTGTAGTGTAATGTAGTATAGTGTAGTGTAATGTAGTATAATAAAGTGTAGTATACTGTAGTATATTGTAGTATAGTATAGTGTAGTATAGTCTAGTATAGTCTAGTGTAGTATAGTGTAGTATAGTGTAGTGTAGTATAGTATAGTGTAGTATAGTGTAGTGTAGTATAGTATAGTATAGTGTAGTTCATTAGGTTATAGTGTAATGTAGTGTAGTAGGAATAATATACCCTGCTCTGCCAAATGACATTGATTACAGCATACATTCGCGTTTCGATATGTTCATGCCATTTCACAACATTCATGCAATTTCACATTTATTTCTGTCCAGAGTCACGTTAATTTCTCTCTAACATCTTGTATTGATGAGGGGATTGTCAGAGCGCTGTGTAAAGACTGCTTCTCCAGCACATGATAAAGATTCTCAGTGGGATTAAGGTCTGGACTCTGTGGTGCCCCATCCATGTTTAACAATGATGCCTCATGCTCTTTACAATGTAAGACCAGTCTCCTGCTCATGCCATCAGGAAAGAAATATCCATTGATGTTATAACCTGGTGATTCAGTACATTAAGTAATTTTTGGACACATAACGTTGCTGAACCTGGACCTGACCAACTGAAGCAACCGCAGATCGTACAGTAACTCTGCCTCCCCAGTACGCAGTATTGATGATGGCTGAATCACTTCGTCTGTCTCTCTTCATGACCTTTATCCAATGCTCCACAGTACAATCTTTATACACCCCAGCAAAAGGAAGCCTTTCTTTTCTGCTAAGCTTCACTGATAAGTGGTGTTCTTAAGGCTACACAGCTGTTTAGTCCCAATCCCTTAAGTTATTTTATTTAAGATTTGATTTCAAGTGTTTAAGCAATCTTCCATTATGCTTGTTCAGTATGTTTTTCCGAACACATTTCTTCCTCAAAGATGATTGGTCACCACAATCTTTCCATATTTTAATAATGCGTTGTTTAGTTTTTAGCCCAATTATAGTAGTTTCAGCAATCTCCTTAGTTGTTTTCTTTGCTTGACAATTTCAGGACAATAATTTGACCCCTGTATCTTTGCCACACCCACAGGATATGTCTTCTGACATGGGTGTTTAAGAAATGAGAAGCTCCTCAACGCATGAGGTAGGGTTAAATAACTCGTAATGATCCTCGACATGAAGGACGGGTCTTCCACGGCACGCTGATGGAGTTCTTGGCAGACACAGATACAGATATTTTATTGTTCCTTCTGCTGCTGACCCAGGTATGTTCAAATCACACATGAGGATCATCTGGACTGTTCCATATAGCAATGTTGTGGATTGTTCTCCGACGATCATCATGCACAATATGCCGAACCGTTTCATCAGTTTTGGGTCGAGCTGGTCGAAGGTCTTCCTGATCTCTCGTCATTTTCCAGTGATGATTAAAACACCTTGAACGACTCGCTGCAGCATCGCTGTAAACTTGCTGAATCATGTCAAAGGTCTCTGTGGCAGATTTTCCCAGTTTCACACAGTTCACTTTTTGTTCCAACTTGCTGTCCTTGATGAAATTGCAGACGTGGAAACACCACATGGTCAGAATATCACCAGTCGCACGGCTCCGCATGTACACAGGACCGTGTCTTTTATGCAGCCTTGTGCTGCCATCTGTTGGTGTGTTACAGAACTAGTCTCGAAACTTTTTGATACCATCGTGTATATAGTAAAGTATATGAAGGTAAGGTTTAGTGTAATGAAGTATAGTGTGGCATCGTATTGTATAATAAACTATAATATAGTGTGGTTTGCCAATGTGTGTAGCTGCACGCCATAGTAAGTTACACTACAGAATAGCACAGTACAGTTGCACTGCAGTATATCATTGTTTACGGTTCAGATAATAAAATTAGCATTTATTGAAGATAAAAATAGAACGGCATACTTATATTATCTTTTCTTTTTTTTACCATAAGATTTTTCTACAGTATACCTGCTATACCGTACTGTTTTGTTCTAGATTATGGAAATTATTTTTTACTTGTACCTCTTTATTTTACAACACAATATTACTTTTTTTTCTTCTAAATGTATTTATGTACATTTAATATATTGGGGGGGGGGGGGGGGGGAGGTCTGCGCTTCTTTTCACTTGGAGATGAAATTCAACATTCTTATTCTTGAAAATTCACATTTTTATTCATCTGGACGTTTTTCAGAAAAACTGATCTTAAAGGCAAGATACGAAGAGAGCACAAACGCACAGGTTAATTTATTTTATTTGGCAATAATATTACAAAAAAACTAAACAAAAAAAGACCCAATGGCTACATTGTCCACAGACAGGCGAGTTTCAGCCATGTTATATCCTCACGCCTTTTCATTAAGAGCTAAACAGATCATCTGGAATAGGAAGTATCTACAGAATGCTGGAAAAGGCGGCTCGCTGGGGTGGACGCTGGATCACTCCTGCTTACAGCAGACAGAAGGAGTGACAAAGCGCACGCTAGCAGATATTAACACACATGCTGTTAGCGTGCTAGGATTCTCCTCAGCTGGTTCACAAACCCATTAACAAGTGCTTTTGTTTCTGTCTATCAAATGTTTACTTCAAGGCCTTGTGGAGCAAGTTTAATTCTTTATTATTTACACAATCCGCCATTCACTCCGGACATGTGTGTGTGTGTGTGTGTGTGTGTGTGTGTGTGTGTGTGTGTGTGTGTGTGCTGGAGCGTGGTGTTAAGCTCTACTGCGGATATGCCTCGATCACCATCGCATGACCCTGAGGAAAACACAGGAGGAAAAAACGTGTTAAAGGAAAGAGATTCTGTATGAAATGTTAATTTAAATATTTAAAGTGGCAATAAAAAGATATCTATAAATGTTATAACGACATCTAAACAATCTTAAGCTTGTACTTTTACATGCAACAATCAACTATTATATACATAAGTTATAAAAACTACATTTCTAGGCTACAACAGATTAGAATATTACTTATTAGGACTATAAAAGTAAATTAAAGTATATGAAGTAAATGAAAAAAAATTGTAATATTTTTTTAAAACTTATATTAAATAAAGACAAATAAAAATATAAAGACAAAAGAAATTAAATAAATGAAAATGTGCAATACAAATAATATATTATTGTTAATTAATTAACAATTAAATAATTTAATGTTAGTAAAAAATTTAAAGATTTTAATAATTTTTTAAAATCTTTTTATTAAAAAAAAATATAGAACTTTATAAATATAAACTCCATATTTTTTTGTTAGAATAATATTACATTTATAGACAATGTTAAATACAACAAAATGTAGCCATGAATAAAATGTTTATTACTGTAGTTATTATGTAATTAAGTGTAATAAGGTACGTGTTGAGTGTTACCTGCCCCCCTGCAGCGCACGCCGCCACCAGGCCATACTGCCCCCCCTCCTTCTTGAGCCGGTGTGCTACCGTGGTAACCAGGCGACAGCCGGTGGCCCCGAACGGGTGTCCGATGGACAGAGAGCCGCCCCACGTGTTAAACTTCTCCATAGGAAGAGCGCCCACCTGCAGTGTGCACAGAATTAACACGTCAAATCAGCAAATCACACACACACACACACACACACACACACACACGTTCGTACCTTTGTTTTCCTGCCCATGTAGTTCTGAGCGAACCAATCAGAGTCCATCGCCTTCATGTTGGCCAAAATCTGACCCTGAAACAACGGAGGATAAAACACCAGAGAGATTAGCGGGCCCAAGCACCGATGCTATGACGTCTGAGTGTGTGTGTGTGTGTGTGGAAGCTGTGACGCCTCGTGGAACTCAGCGTGCATGTGACTTACAGCCACCGCGACATGCAAAATCTCTAAGCAACATTTTAAATCTGCGTCACCATTTAAGCGGCCACACAGGCCACGCCTCCTACACCGGGACTCGGGCTGGGTTATTTCTTTAAAGAATAACTTGACAAGTGAATCGCACAGACTCATTTATCACAGTGTTCACCTGGTGCGCGCCGGTTTAAACTGGCGCAGGCGTAACGTAAAATACTCTATAAGAGTACACACTCCAGAAAAATACACACAGGGGGAGGAGCTACATCAGTTTCAAAACTGCAGGCTTTATGAGAGTGAGGAGAGGGAAAAAAAAAAAGACAGTTCATTGAGGAAGCAAAGAAAAGAACCACCACAGAAAGAAGATAGAGGTGTAAAAAAAAAAAAAAGAAAAGACATTTAAAAAGAATAAAGCAAGAAAAAGAAAAAGCATGGCAGAAAGAATGTAGGCGAGAAAATAAGAGGAAGAAGGAGGATCGGAAAGAAAACAAATGAGAATAGAAAGAAACAACGATCAAAAAAGGAAAGAAAAATAAAAACAAAAAGAAAGGAGAAAGGAATGGGGGCGGGGAAAAGGAATGGGGGCGGGGAAAAGCACTGTGGGCGGGGAAAAGGAATGGGGGCGGGGAGAAAGGAATGGGGGCGGGGGGAAAGGAATGGGGGCGGGGAGAAAGGAGCCGAGTGGGGACGGGGACAGATGGGAAGGAGAGGTTGACGGCGTTGGGGTGACAGCAGACAGACTCACAGCGAAAGCCTCGTGGAACTCGAACACGTCGATGTCGGCCATCGTCAGACCGCTTCGCTCCAGCACCTTCGGAGTGGCGTAGGCCGGACTGAAATAAAAACACACAGGAAACAGTGTAATAAAAACATATACTAGATGTTGGGACTTGGAGAAGGATGGAGGAAAAGCAGACGAGACGGAGGAGGAGAGAGAGAGAGAGAGAGAGAGAGAGAGAGAGAGAGTCCTAAAACTACATCATTACCGAACTCACCCACGGTACCGACCGCGTTCTCTCTCTTCCACAGCAGTAAAAACCTGAAACTAAACTAAAGCTTCATGTTCACTTTTCCGACGCGCGATTTTAAACACCGACCAAACCCACGTGTCCGCTTCACGAACCCCTCCATCACACACAGGAACAGAAGAAAAGGCAGCCGTCACTCACCCGAGCAGGAGCTGGTCTTTGGGGTCCTGAGACACGTACACGAAGTCCCTACAATCAACACAGAACGAGACACGAGACTCTCAGCGCGTGGCTGTAACCCGAGTGACACGTGTCTGCTCACGTGTGCTGATGCTGCGTGTTTATACCTGAGGTAGGCTTTGGGTTTGTAACCCAGAGCGAGTGCTTTCTCTTCAGACATGATGAGAACTGCGGAGGCCCCGTCAGTCTGCACACACACACACACACACACACACACACGCACACACACACACACACACACTTCAGCAGGTAGTCTCAGGGGATCACCAGTCAGCAGGCGTGTGATTGGTCACTGACCATGTAGGAGGAGTTAGCGGCGGTGACGGTGCCGTGTGGTTTGATGAAGGCGGGCTTCAGTCTGCTCATCTGCTCCATGCTGCTGGGACGGATCCCGTTGTCCTTAGTGACGATGTCCTTCCCTGTGTATAATACACCACACACACACACTTCAATCAAACACCCTGTGCGTGTACACGTGTGTGTACACGTGTGTGAGAGAGAGAAGGCTCACCCGGCACCGAGAAGTCGATGACGTCACTGAGCAGCCCTTCGTCCTGAGCTTTCTTCGCCAGAGTGTGAGAGCGCATCGCAAACTCGTCCTGCTCCTTCCGGGACACGGCGAACGCCGCGGCCAGACGATCGGCCGAGTGTCCCATCGTCTCCGCCGTGGAGAACTCCGCCACCGCGGGGAGCTGGAGGGAGACGGGGAGAAAAGACGGACGGAGATGAGACGCCGAGATACGTGATGTGAGAAATCCCCTTGGAGATTTAGTTCAAAACTCATTTTGAAGGCGAGACCATTAAAACTGTGAACCTGCGACTGGACTAATGAGACTAAAAACACCCAATAAAGAAAGAAGGACAGTGTGTGTGAGAGAGAGAGAGTAGTGGGGTGTAGTCAGAGGAGAGAGCAAGTAGCTTTGGGAGTAAAGGGGAAAACAAAGGGATGAGAAAGAGAGAATAAACAAGAGAGAGGAAACAAACAGGAGGCAGCAAATCACAGAAGAAAGAAAAAACTAAGAGAAAGAAGAGAGAGAGAATAAGGAGAGCGGATGGAGGAGTGGAGGATCGGTGGAGGAGGAGGACGAGTACCTCGGGTGCGAGGTGAGCGAGTCGGATGGAGCCGAGCAGAGAGAGACGCGCGCCCAGGGACTTGGCCTTGTTCAGAGACACCATGGTCTTCCTCATCCTGCGGCTGTGACGGATCGGGACGTCGGTCAAGTACTCCACTCCGCCCGCCACCACCGCGTCGCACTGCCCCGCTGCGATCATACCCACGCCTACCAAAAACACACACACGCACACACATCGCATCATATGAAGATGATCTGAAAGTGCTTGGCCCCCTTCATCGCTGCGTACGGTTATTTTATTCTTATATTTATATTTATAGTACGTACATGCATTTTAACTTTAAATTCAGTACAAGTTGTGAAGTGTGTGTGTGTGTGTGTGCGCATGTGAGAGAGAGAGAGACCTGTAGTCATGGCTTGGTTGGAGGAGATGCAGGCCATAGTGACGGTGTGAGCTGGGATCTTGTCAGAGAATCCGGCACCCAAAGCAGCCTAAACACACACACACACACACACACACACACACACACACACACACACAGGGTGAGATGTTATCGTTTGTACTGTAGTTAAACATTTCACCTCAGGATTGTCGTACACCGACCTCTCGGGCCACGTTGCTGGTCTTCACTTCCTGTATGACCGTCCCGTACACGATGTAATCCACCGCGTCTTTGGGAATGCCGGTTCTGTTCAGCAAACCTCTGCAACACACACACACACACACACCAGACATGTCAGGACAGGGGTGTGGAAGTTACCGTGACCCTACGGCCGCTTTAATAGACTTACTGTAAAGCTCCTCGCGCCAGATCGTGCGCCATCAGATCGGAATACCTGAAGAGGATAAAGGAAAACAGGTCATCAAAAGAAACTGATGTACGAAAATAAATAGACAAATAAAACCTGAGGCTGAATGTTTACTTCATATTTCCAAAAAAAAAAAAAAAAAAAAAAAAAAAAAAGTCTGTAAGAAGGAACTAGAACTGAACTTCATCTGATCCGGTCCCTTTAAATCACTTATACCGGATTTGTGTATCTACGATCTTTATGATGTAGTTAATGTTTAAAAGCTTTGCTTTGGATCGTGACTACAGGAAGTCAACCCCGCACACACACACACACACACACACACACACGCACACACACTTACGTGGTGCCAGAAACCAGGAAAGGTGTACGGACTCCATCGACCAGAACGATGTTCTTCACGCCAGGCTTGGCCAGAGTCTTCTTACTTTTAGCTGTTAATGAAACGCACAATAAATACACAATAAAGTTTCATTTTCCAAACACAGACTCACATTTTACATTTACATTTAGGCATTTGGCAGACGCTCTTATCCAGAGCAACTTACATTTTTATCTCATTATACATCTGAGCAATTGAGGGTTAAGGGCCTTGCTCAAGGGCCCAACAGTGGCAACTTGGTGGTTGTGGGGTTTGAACCTGGGACCTTCCGAACCGTAGTCCAATGCCTTAACCACTGAGCTACCCCTGGCCCTAATTTTAAAGCACGTTCACTCAAAACTATACTGGAATGTGTGTTTGCATGTGTTTGTGCGTTTTTTCTAACCTTGTGCCTGTAGAGGTGCGGATGTGCCGAGAGAGCGTGCAGCTGTGAAAGAAAAAAGAGGAGGACATGTTAAGGGCTTTATGTCAAAGTGCCACTCGGGACTGACACGGTTTATGAGAATAAACGATTCACTGCCATGACGCTGGAAGATAATAATAAAGTAACACTAACAATAATAATACACCTTATCATAAACGTCCTCTAATCTGCTTTTATTACCACACACACGCACTCTCACCTCTGTACATAATTAACCCTACAATTATTTACTACATTTGTTATTTTCTTGTAAATACACCACGTCTGCTCTCCTGGTTAGATGCTAATCGTACTTCTTTGACTTTGCACATGTACTTGGAAAATGCCAATAACGTTTAATCTATTTAATTTTAATATAATCTAATCAGGTTCCTGTGGCTTTGTTTGTCTGGTTACTTTTTAAATGTAAATACTTAATCTGAAATATTATACGGGAATGTTAGGCCTAATGACAAAAGTAAAAACGTTTCAGCAATTTGTTATAAACAGCATCCTGCAGCACCCCCCCCCTGTAGTACCCTTACAGCCCACTAGAGGGCTGGCATAGAATATACTGGTTTATTACAATTTGTTGATCCGTTACAAAACAACAAAAAAAATACATTCAAATGTAACATTTTTATTCGTGTCAATATCGTGTCATATCACGGATTCGGTCCATTCTCTCAAGCCGAGTTTGCTTTTTAAACAACATACACATTAAACATGTACAGTAGATTTTTTTTTCTGACCCGGGATCAGAGCGATAGAGAGCGACTTACCGAAGTGAAGAGCCCGGGAGGAGTTCGCCGGGCAGCTCCGCAGAGAGTTCATCAGCATGGACGCCATCCTGTAACATAACACACACACACACACACACACACACAGGTTTATTATAAGAATACGCTTGAAAATCTAAATTATTATTATTAATTTCCTGAAGCTCAAGCAAAGATCACTTCTGCGCATGTGTATCTGATTACAATATCATGTTTCATAAAGACGTCTCTGATTCATGAGAGAATCAATGCAAAAAGATATATTAAATAAGGAATAAATTAAATTCTGTAGATTTTTAGACCTTCATATAACGACAGACTCGTATTCTAGGTTTATATTCATGTTTTAGGGAATGTGATCACCATCATGACAGAATAAAGTTATATTTATAAATAACATTTATGTTAGCAGTGAGATTGGAAAGGACATGGTAGTCCAAGCTGTCCAGTCTCTGACTCAGACCTCACTGTCTTCAATGACCTTTAAGTTCCCTTTTTATCTACAGTGCATTGGTTTTTTTTTTTTTTATCTTTCTGAATTTTCACAATATCCACATTATTTTTTTTTACTTATTTTAAGCACAGTTGAGATGAAACGCTTAAACTTGCTAAGCTTTACACTAACAAAGTGCTGCAAATAAAATTCATCTGCAGTAAATGTGTCAATGTGTCAGGTCATGCTGTTGCGAATAAATCTGGAGTGGATTTAATGCTATCCAGTCTTTTTATAGTTAAGTATTAGCCCCCCTGTCTGTAGCTCACAGCATTGGCTGTGTCGCTTTGTTTTACTAACATTCGAGACAGAACACTTTAATCAAGATTTTACCTTTATTATGATTCAAATCACATTTAGAGAGACACTCGTGCATTAATTTTGGCACTCCACGCTTTAATTTCAGGACCAATGATAGTTTAATCCTCATTGTCATGATCTTTGCGTCAAATCATGTGAATACAGACAAATATGAAGTGTAAAGTGTTCATTCACACATTTTGTTTAAAACAGTGTGATTTGGAGGTTTCATGCACACGGTGACTTTTTACCCGGTGACCTTTCACCTACTTTCCGTCACGAGGGCGAGGTGATCGAAATAGACCTGGCGCTCGCGCTCAAAGTCACTACCCGGATATGGACACGTCCAATGTCAAATATTATTATTACAGCTATACCAAAAAACAAAAAAAATGAAAGAAAGAAAAACATATTCCAAGTATATGCCTGCTCACTGCTGTGCTAACTCGAGCTAGCATAAAACCTGCAGACTTGGGAATGAACATTAGCGGTTGCTAGGCGACGCACGCAGATATGCAGCAGCGCGCGAGCGAGTGCGACAACGATTTATTTTTATTAGTTAAAAAAAAACATTTTGTTTATGTCACAAAATAAAGAAACACAGTTTTAATTGGGTTACCTGTCAAAGCAGTTGCAGATGAAGTTGAGTGTAGAAATCTGCGCAGCTCGTTAAAGGACCCCTCAATACAACGGGTTATTAGTAGGCCTAAATGATGCCTGAGTAATAAAAAAAATAGTAAAAAGTGCTTAAAGTTAGCAGGGGATTAAAATTTAAACAAAAACACACCTCTAAATGACTGCTTGTGTTTTAATATATTTTTAGTGTTGTTATTATATATTTTTTATACATAATTCTTGTTGTTTTTAAGAACAGGCGGTGTGTAAGACGCCTATACCAGCTGTGTAGATGAAGAGTCCGTGCGCGTACGGCCGCACAGTGCGCTGATTGGTCACTTCTAAATTGTGACGTCATTCTTCGAGGCTCTTTTTATTTTTTTTAAATACCCCCGAGCTTCAGATTCATGCGGGACATATAAAGTATATTACAAGTGTGTGTGAGTGTGTGTGTGAGTGTGTGTCGCGCCATGGCGGTGGTCCGAGCTGCAGGGTCTCTGTGCAAACTGACAACAAGCAAATACTCTCACTTCTCCAGTGAGTAGAATAAAAGTAATAATAATACTAATAATGATTGCAGTGATGATGATGATGATGAAGAACTGTGCAGTTTCGTGACGTAGCTGGAGTGCGCGCGTGCACTTACACAGAAGTTGTGTATTATTAGATCATGACAATGACATTGCAAGTGACACTGGGCTCGTGCAAGTGATCACGTGATGCATAGTGATGTGAGTGTTAAGTTATGATTAGGATTTATTTTTTTTTAACAGCATGTTTGTCCTTTAAAAGTGAAACTGCAACTTTATATGTGCATCTGAATAAATCAGAAATCTTAAGGTCATATAAGGTCACCCCGGGCTAAGGACCTGTGCTTGATGGACCAGCAAACTCACCCGACTTAAACCCTCATGCAAACTTATTACTTTATATCTCACACACCAGTCTGAGTCGAAAATCATGTCTGCAGAGTTTTATTTCTGTTTCTCTGAACTCTCTACGTTTGTGTGTTTTACAGGACATGGACACCGTAACCTTTCTGTGTCAGCTGCCTTGCTTGGTAACCATGGAAACCGTTTCTCAACTCACTCAGCTCGTGATGATGCATTATTACATGTTTATAATATTATGAATATTCATTCATTCTTCATTTTCTATACCGCTTAATCCTGTGTTCATATTATAATATCTTTCTCTCTATCCTATGTGTGTGTATTTGTGTGTGTGTGATCTCTCCAGCTCGCACTCATGTTAATTATGAGATTAAAGATGACGTGGCAGTGGTGAGGATCAATGATCCGACCTCTAAGGTGTGTGTGTGTTCACTTTTATTAGTTAGCTCATGAAGTGAACAGGATGTTGCTAAGGGGAACTAAATAATAATAATAATGACTTTAAGTGTGCGTGTGTGTGTGTGTGTGTGTGAAAGGTGAACACTCTGTCGAAGCACATGCAGGCCGAGCTGACAGAGGTGATGGGGGAGATTTGGGGAAACGGAGCGGTAAAGAGTGCGGTGCTCATCTCCACTAAACCGGGCTGCTTCATCGCCGGGGCTGATATCAAGTACAACACACGCACACACACACACACACACACAAATATATATATGACTCACTTTGTCAGACTTATGAACAAATCCGACTTACGAACATGCACCCGGAATGGAAGTCGTTCGTAAGTCAGGCACTACCTGTATATACACTTGCACATACACACACTCACAGATATGTAAAGTACAGTATGAGTCACTCTCTCTTAAATACACATCATAATGTCTTTCTGTCTGTCTCTCAGCATGATCAAGGCTTGTAGGAGTCCAGAGGAAGTGACATCACTGGCGCGGGAAGGACAGAAAATGTTCGAAAAGATCGAGAAGTCGCCCATCCCCATCGTGGCGGCCGTTAACGGCTCGTGTCTGGGCGGCGGCCTGGAGGTGAGAGCGCGGGAGGAGCGCTTGTTTTAAACGCCCAAATCGTTGCTATAGTAACAGCCCGTTCACCGTAGTCACAGTTTCACTTCTTCTCCTGTAGTTTGCAATCACGTGTCAGTACCGAGTGGCCACTACGAGTAAGAAGACGGTTCTGGGGACACCAGAGGTGATGCTGGGACTCCTGCCCGGAGCCGGAGGGACTCAGAGACTACCCAAGATGGTGAGAATCTTGAAACATACAATCTCTCTCCCTCTCTCTCTCTCTCTCTCTCTCTCTCTCTCTCACATTACATTGCCCTACAGTTAATAATCTGCCCTGACGCCTGAGAACTTCAAAAAGAGTTCCGGAAAACTTCTATCTGAGAACTTCTTTTTCTTTGAAGTCGCGTGAAAATAATGCGAGTTGCATATTTTTTTTTTGGCTTTGTTTTTAAAAATATGTTTGCTTGATAGAAAAATCTGAGAAGCTGACTTAATTTTTTGATATTTATGGTCTTATATGGGTCAGGAACTCTGCCTCCCACAGTACAAAAAAAAAAGATCATGTTGTTCAAGCTCGGTCTTCTCATTTATCTCAAGAATGACGTCAACGAAGACGTCTTGTCTTTATAGTGTGGGCTAGTAATGCATTTTTACAAAAGGCAAAAACAAGTACAACGTCCTCATATATAAATATTAGCTTACATATTTCTGTTACCCACTCCTGCCCTGTCTTTTCCCTTCTCACGTTCTGCTCGTTTGTGAAATTATACAAAAGGTAAAATGCCCCTTAGGGTACCCTTACAGTGGAGAATCGATCCAATATGCAAGAGTACCTGAAGGAGTTTTCTTATAGGATTCAAATATGACAAAATGCACTAATGGCTGCAAAGTAAAATTCATGAAGTGCCCTTTAGGCGGCTCTTTCAGTGTAAACTATGTGGTGCAGCTCACTTTGGAGCGACCATGCGGCGCCTTATGGGTTTCTTGTGTGAGGAATCATAATGGCAGCAAAAAGAAGTTCTTCAGGGTGCCCCTCCTACAGAGGAAAAGATATTTGTGCCCCTTTGGCTTGACCTGTGTTTGAGACTATGTGATGAAATGCTCTACTGCATGCACGAAAGCATGATAAAGTGCTCTCAAGGGTTCCTAATGCATAAAGACATATTATAAAGTGTGTATAAAGCTCTAGGGTGGTGCTACTTGTAAGAACACATGTGCTGGTGAGAGTGAGGGAAACACGTGAATGCCCTTTAGGGTATGTCTAGGTAAGGGGAAAGGGGATGAAATGCCCACTAGGGTGAAACACAAGTGGCATAATGTTTTCTAGGTTAGTGCTAAGTAGGGGATAACATGATGAAATATTATTTAGGGTAATGATATTTGAGGAGATAACTGAACAAAATGCCCTCTAGGCTTGTGGCAAGTAAAAGAAATGTAGGCGTATTGCCTTTTAAATAGGCCTCTCGACCTCTAGGGAAAGAGGGAAATGTGATAAAATGCCCTTGATGATCATGCTAGGGGAGAGAACGACGTGATGGTATGTCTTCTGAAATGCCAACTAAAAATAGCATGATATGTTCTCTAGGGCGGAACTAAGTTTAGGGTAATGCTACATGAGGGGAAAACATGTTGGTATGCCTTCTAGGATGTTTCCTCGTGGAACATCAAGCAATAAACCCTATAAAGGGGTGGTTCTGCATGAAGGAGATGAGGTATAATGCCCTTTAGGCTGGCACTAAGTGACGGAGACATGATGAAATGCAATTCAGGGTCATTGCATGTGAGGGGAGAATGAAACAATATGGCGTATAAGGTGGTGATAAGTGAATGAAATAATGGCTAATAATAGCATAATGGCTGCTAGGGTGGTGCTATGTGAGCAAAATGTGATAAAATGCCCTTTAGGGTAATGCTACAGTAGGTGAAGGAAAATAGTATGATGTGTGATAGGTGGAGGAGCTAAGGGAAAGAAATGGGACATTATGGCCTCTAAGGTGGTGCTAAGTGTATGAAATGGAGCATAGTGC
>CM060107.1:53289217-53336717 GCA_030522415.1 Channallabes apus | reverse complement strand
GCCCCCTGCTGTGTAAGAGCCGCACACACACACACACACACACACAGCATGCACGTCAGTATAGTATGTGAAGCGGGTTTTCGACATAATTGTTGCCTTGACACGTTTTGGTTTTCTGTGTAAGGGATAATACACACTGGGGGTTGTAACGTTAGAGGAACATAATCAACAACCCGGTGGTGTGATGAGGACCAGGATGTTCTGGAGTGTTTTATTCCTCCTGTACCGCAGCGCTGCACTTAGTTTAATTAGTTTTTATGTTATTAATAAAGGACGTGCGTCACGAAGTGGAAGAGGAAGTGCCGCAGCGTTACTATGGAAACTATAACGCCTTAGAGCGAGCGTGTTCATCTAAACACCAACCTTCTGAGATTCCAGGATGAAATCCATCTTCTAGAACTTGACGCTAATTCGACAAACAATAACTGTTTATCATTCGTACCTAATACTCACAGAACGATGCGTGTGTGTCCGTGTGTGTGTGTAGGTCTGGAGATGAGGACGTACAGTATCGTATCATCTCTCGATTCGTGAATGAGGCCGTCCTGTGTCTCCAGGAGGGAATTCTGCCCGATCCGGTCCAGGGGGACATCGGGGCCGTGTTCGGACTGGGCTTTCCCCCCTGTCTTGGAGGTAAACACGCGCACACACACACACACACACACACACACACACACACACACACACACACACACACACACACACAGAGTACAGTATATACACAATTCATTTCGAACCTCATGATGTAGGAAACTCCTCTGTATGTTTCCTATAGTGCCTAGCAAAAGTATTCACACCCTTTGAACTTTTCCACATTTTGTCACGTTGCAAAGACACACAAAAAACGTAAATTGTGATTTTATGTGACAGACCAACACAAAGTGGCGCATATTTGTGAAGTTGAGTCCCGGAAAAGTTAGGACTTTTTTTTTTTTTTTTAATGAAATACTAAAATACTCGCTAAAAGATGCTACACCGCGGTAAACACACCACCGTCCCATTTCACTTTTTTGAAACCTGTAGCAGGCCTCGAATTTGAAATGATCTCATTTAGTGGATAAAAGTGTAGAATTTCTCAGTTTAAACATTAATTTTATTCAAATAATAAAATAAAAAAAATAAAAACGTCCCAACTATTCTGCAATTTAGGTTGTAAATGATTTTCAAATTTTTTTTTACAAATAAATATCCGAGATTAAATTACACACCTTCCATCCATCTAGGAACCTCTGTAGTCCAACACTAGGGACGGTGGAGGCCAGTGGTGACCTGACCGCTGTGTTTAGTCCCCATTTTGTTCGACTGTGGTAACATTCACACACTACGGGGAATAAATGGGAACGCTAATTAGTGTAATCTGAATGTTTTTGAACTGTGGGAGGAAACCGGAGAACCTGGAGGAAACCCACCAAGCATGGGGAGAACATGCAAACTCCATGCACACAGACCCCGAGGCGGGAATCAAACCCAGAACCTGGAGGTTCGAGATACAGTCTTCTGAAGCCAGTTAGGGGTATCATATTAAAAACGGGGGTGAATACAAATGCACTCCACACTTTTTAGATTTTTATTTAGTAAAACTATTTATCATCTTCCTTCCGCTTCACAATTCTGTGCCGCTTTGTTTTGACCTCACATATACTGTACAATCCCAGAACAATTACATTTACGTTTGAGGTTGTAAACCTGACAGAATGTGGAAAAGTTCAATAGGGTGTGAATACTTTTGTAAGACGCTGTAATTAGCCCCACACACTCTGTTCGATGTGTTCTCCAGGTCCATTCCACTTCGTGGACTCGTTCGGCGCCGATAAACTCGTCCAGAGGATGAGACGTTACGAAGAGGCGTACGGAAGCCAGTTCAGCCCCTGCCAGCTCCTCCTCGATCACGCCAAGGACCCCAAGAAGAAGTTCCACAAATGAACCAGGAGGAACTTCACCCCCGAGTACTATAACTCACATCCGCAGATACTGTAACAGATCCTATGGAGCGCAGAACCTCTTGGTACGAGTTGCGTTAGCGAACCAGATGTTTAGGCGGTCACATGATCTCCTGCGTAATCGTTCATCGTTCTCACTGGCGCGTTTTGAGTCAAGTTTCTGTCATACTGAGAAGTTGATTCCTTTGTTCATCTTTCATTGGTTGTGAATAAAGTTTAGGAAAAAATAAAGTGGGTGTGTCCTAATGCTTGGTGTGGTTTACTACAATCAAAGAAAAACGGAAGTGACCGTACAAACGAAATTGTGTTTTATAGCTACCGTAAAACTTGCTTGTTTAATCCCGTTAATGCACCGAATTAACTAGCTGACTACTTTAAATTTGGGAGAATTTACTGGGATTTCATTGGGAGATGTTGTTAACATTAGCTAGAATTTCTTATTTAATTTTATTTAATTATAAGATAATTTGGTCTCAAGATATTATGTTTAGTGATGAGTTAGTGGTTTGTTTGTTTTTTTGGTCTACAAAAGCTAGATTTTTATGAGCTAGCAGAAGTCTTCACCCCCCCCCCCACCCCCATCATCTTCATATTTTGCTCCCAAAGAGACTTTCATGTATTTATAATGTAGTCTTCAGGAATAGTTCTCCAGGCTTCCTGAAGGACTTTTTTTTTTGGCTCTCGTTCTATTTTAGTAGTTTGTTGTCTCACATTTTCAGTCCAGTCACTGTATCTGAGAAAAAAAAAATTGTTTGTTCATTCAAGCATTAAAAAAACATTCAACACATGAGCCAGTCAAAACAGGTGATGATGACAGATGATCAGGCCGGTGATTAGTTTACTGCTGATGCTGAATGCTGAAGACGAGAGGGGAAATGAGGTCGCTGCTGAGGCTGTTGCATAAACAACCAAATTTTTAATAATATCTTCAGACGCTTTGGTGTTCCCATTTCTTTAATTTAACCTACGTCATTTTATTTAATATGAAAAAATGAGGTGGGGTCAAGGGGGGGGGTGTCAAGACTTTTGCACTGTACTGTATATTAGAAAGAAGAGGTCAAAGAATAACTTCATAGCCACTCAATTATGGTTGAACTAAGGAAGAAAACCTTGTATTATATAAAACACTGTATCAAACCAGAAATATGAATTTAAACTCATAAGAAAAATATTTTACCCAAGTTGAGGAAAACAGTTACCTAAATTGATCTTTTATATGTATTATTAGTTTTTTTATTAATTAAATATTTATTATTTTTTACATTGAAATCATACTGCAACACAACAATAATAATCGTTAACCAATTAAACACTTGTTTTCGCTCAGAAACAATTTTGAACGATTTCGTGTTTGTTTTTTATTCTGTTCAACTAATACAATTTGTGTAAAGTGTAACCATTTTCTTGGGAATATCCAGAAAAGACTAATGCACCTGATGTTATAAACATCGCACCATTTTGTTGAGATTATACAGAGATAGCGGTGTTATAAGACGTCCATCCACCTGTTTTCCTGGAACTTATTTGTAAGTACGAGTGTGTTTAGCTGTAAAACACACGCTGTGAAACGTTGCTGATGAAACCCTTTCATTACACAGCTCCTCGTCTCTCTCACACACACACACACACACATCACTTTCAAACACAAAAAGCTGTGTTTACAAAGCATTTAATTACTGTCACCTAATTACAGTGTGTATATGTGTGTGTGTGTGTGTGTGTGTTTAACTTCACAATCTTTAACATTCTTTTTTTTTTTTACCTTCAGCTAAAGATAAGCATTCTGTAGGAGTATGATTTTCTCTCCGTGTGTTTGTGCTCTGGATGAAATGTCCTTATGAGGACAGGAATATCAGAAATTTGACATTGTGGGGACATTTGGCGAGTTCCAACTTAAGAAAAAGAAAAACTGGTCATTTTTCTCACTAAAAGACAAAATGTCCCCTTTTGGTAACTGAGGTTAGGATTTGGGTGGAGCGCCGCGTTAATTAGCTGCATAAGGTCAGTGAAATTGTTCTCATGGGTGTGGAAAGACAGCGAACGTTACTTTCAAGAATAAACCACAGCGGTAACACAGTGTTCTTCGACTTGGGTGACTTTAATCAACAATCAACCAATAATCAGTTGAGGTCAGTTTGTGATGCAGCAGTAACTCCACTAAGAACAGCAACATGTGTGTGTTAGTAAACTCATATTCTATACTCGGGGCCTTAAAACACTCAGGTCTGCTACGGATCCTCACTTCCTGTTCAGTGACGATCGTCAAACCATCACACACCAACGTGTAGCTACCAGTCTACACACACACACGCACGTAACAAGAGCGACAGAATCAAGACACAGGTGCATCAAAGACAGTGGAAAGACATATAGAGTTGTCACATTTCGGGTTAAAAAAAAAAGGTTTTCTTAAAATATAGCAGAATTATCCTTTGTTCCATTATAGTTCCTCTAAAGGCACCTCAATCTGAGCAGTGTGTGGTCCTCACCTATGTGACCAAAATCATCAATAACAAGTTATAAACCAGACAGTCTCGTGTAGTGTCCAACATTAGTCTCTATTTGATGGTTTTTGTTCCTTTATATTTTCTTTTTAAAGATGTAGTTTTGAGACGGTCCCCAGAAGTAACATCTGTACAGGAGTGGAGTTTAGAGACGATCCCTAAAGAAGCTATATACTGTACTGAGTGGTATTTAAATATATAAAACTTTTCCTTTTAAAACAAACTATTCATGTATCTCACTCCCTCTCTCTCGGTCTCTCTCTCTCTCTCTCTCACACACACACACACACACACACACACACACACTTATACTTATTTTGACTCACACACCCACCCACACTCTGATACTGTTCAGTAGTTCTATGCTCAGCAGCTGAGCTTTAATCAATCTGCACACATACACACACACACACACACACACACACACACACACAGTTACTGAAGTATGCTACTCCTGTCTGATATTACGCACGTTTCCACCAAAGGATCCGTCAACCAAAGGAGGAACTGAGGAACTTCCTCAAGAGCTCATACTCTTTTACAAGCCACTTCAGTCTGGTGTATTTTTCTCAGGAAGTATGGCACTTTCCCTGTGTGAACACTATACAGGAACCCAGCATACAGTATGTATTTCCCACTTGCTGATTTTAGTTCCTGGAACTGTAGAGTACAGTACACCAGAGGAACCTTTCATGAAACCCAGGAACTTGTTCAGGAATTCTAAATGTTTAAGCGTTTCTCAACCACAAATAAACCTTTTTGTGAACCTGTATATGTTTTCCCAGAACCCAGTACCCAGTACCCAGAAATGTTTTGGGTATCTTTCAGGAACCCAGAATACTTTGTTCCTACTTGCCGATTTTATCTCCTAGGCCATAGGTCCTTCCACCTAAGTTCCACACTAGGTAGCTCTTTATAGATCGTGAAATGTTAGGGCAGGGTTTGCTGTGCTGATGTTATTTTACATAACAACCATAGATAGTGCAGTGTTTTGTAAAACAGAGCCTCATCTAGAAATTTTAACTCTTCCCAGTAACTCTTCTCCTCCAAATGGCTAACGAACCTCTGTGGAAACGCGCATTTCTTATATTCCATCATGCATTTGGGTTTACTGTCCACAATGTGTGTGTGTGTGTGTCTTATATCTTGGGTCTCCAACCCTTGATAAACTGCATTATCTTTTTGACCTGCAGTTTGGTAAGGCTGAAGTCTTCAGAAAGGATTTCTTCTGTAAGCTGGGTGAATATTGAACCGTCAATCCTCTCTCTGCTGAACAGGCCAATCACATCGTCCGACAGTCCGATAAATCGCAGGCAGGATGACACCTCCTCCACCGAGAGCCAGCACAGGTCCACTGGGGGTCGCCATGATAAGCTGGCTCCACCTTCTGCGCCCCTCACTGTGGAAGACACTGATGTTTCCTCTTCTAAGCTTTTTAGTGGTCTGGGTGGAGGAACCGGACTTGCTTCCTGATTGGCTTGAGACTCCTGAGGTGTGGCGCTAGTGACATCAGGCATAAGATTGGGGGATTTCCGGCCCGTGGCAAGCCAATCAGAGGAGGCGTGTCCTGGATTGGCAAAAGGGTTCAGAGCTCCAAATGGGGCAAAGCGGTTCTGTGCAGCTGGGCGTGGTCGGGGACAGGTGGAGTAGTTTTTGTGTGCAGTGTCTGTGCTAAGTAAAGGTGTGTTTAGAATGTTGGAAGTAAAAACTCCACCACTCCGGGGGTGAGACCAGCATGCCTGGGCGGGCTGGTTAGGGTCAGGTGATGCGGAGGGGTCAGAGGTTACACAGTCAGCCCATGTGCACGGATAACAGTACAGAGAGTAGGAGTCTGGAGAGGGAGAATTACTGCCACTACGAGGAGCAGAGCTGGGGAAAGACAGATAGAAAATTAAACACTGTTACTTAAAAATGCTTTGTGTATAACATTGATGATATATCTTCTGGATGATGGATGATGGGATACACTAGTGGCTAAATTTAGGGATCGACTAGTAGACTAGAGGACAGACTAAGAAACAGACCATGGAACGTGCAGAGAAGAAGAAGGTGTAGGGAGTGAAATTTGGGAAGTACTACTTGACGGTGTAGAAGACAAACCAGGAGTACGAATAGGTTCAGGATTTGATAATGAGCTGGATGATCAACTGGGGAAAGAGCTGGGTAGATGTACTAGAGTTTGAGATGGGGTGCTTATGAGAAGGGTTGAGCTTAGGGATGGTTTAAGTAAGAAAGATTGAAATGGAGATGTGAAGAGGAAGGGAATGGTCTAAGGGATGAGATGGAAAATGGACAAGGTCATGAGCTATGTGATGAATTAGAGGTTAAGTTTGGGGGGTGGCCCAGACGGTGAGGGGTAGAATGGCCTAGAGGATGAGGATGGATAGGTTAGGGATGGAACTGAGACCTACAATAGTCAATACAATGAGTATATATTAGGGGTTTAGATGGAGGATGGACTGGATGAGCTGGAAGAAGGCCTAAAGGATGAGCTGGAGTGTGGATTAAAGATTGAGCTGGGGAATGGATGACTGGATGAGCTTGGGTGCAGTAGAGAATGAACTGGGGATGAACTAGATTATTGCGTGCTGCAGAATGGACTAGAAGCTGAGCTGGAGAATGGAATAGAGGCTGAGCTGTAGAATGGAATAGAGGCTGACCTGGAGGATGGACTAGAAGATAAGTTAGAGGATGGACTTGAGGATACCCTGGGGTGAACACCATTGTAGGGAATGTGCTGGAGGATGTACTAGAAGATGAGGTGAGGTTAAACTAGAGGATTAGCTGGAAGATGTACTAGAGGACATGCTGAGGGGTGAACTATAGGATGAGCTGGATGTGAACTAGGGGTTGAGCTGAGGGGAGAACTGCGGTTGAGCTGAAGTATGGATCAAAGGATGAGTGGGAGGATAGACTAGAGGATGAGCTGGATGATGGACTAAATTAGTGGGAGGATGGACTAGGGGATGAGCTGAGGGGTAAAGTAAAGCAATGGTTCTCAACTTTATTCCTTCAGTACCACTGCCCTGCAAATTTTAGTGTTATATTTTAATCAGGTGTGCAGGCTGCAGGGGAAACACTGACATATGCAAGACAGCATCCTCCAGCACCAGAGTTGGGAACCAGTGAATTAGAGAATGAACTGGAGAATGGACTAGAGGATGAACTGGAGAATGGACTAGAGGATGAGCTGGACAATGGACTAGAGGATGAGCTGGAGAATGGACTAGAGGGTGAGCTGGAGAATGGACTAGAGGATGAGCTGGAGAATGGACTAGAGGATGAGCTGGAGAATGGACTAGAGGATGAGCTGTAGGATGGATGAGAATGAGCTGTAGGGTGGACTAGAGAATAAGGTGGAGGATGCAATGTAGGATGTGCTAGGGGATGGAATTGAAGATGGACTAGAGGATGAGTTGAAGGATGAGCTGAAGGATCAGCTGAAGGATGGACTAGAGGATGAGCTGGGGGATTAACTTTGAGTTGAGACACAAGGAATTCAGAGTGTTCAAAGGTGAATTAGAGAAAAAAGCACAGGTCAGTTTATTCCCAACTGTTGTCTCCAAAATGTTTTCAGATGGTAATTAAAGATCTATCCATACACATGTTACCACTGACCCCTTAAAATATGTACAGTTGCACTTGAAATGTTTCAACCCTCATTGAAAATTTGTGTTTTTTGGCCAAAATTACTGACTTGATTGAATCCACCTTGCCTTCTACACGCTGCAGGTTTCCAGTGCCAAAAAAAGCAAAGCAGCCCCTGAGCACCATCATGCTTCGCTGTAGAAAGGGGCCCATGTGCTCCATTCTTTCTCCTCCAAACATGATTCATAGGCCCAAAAAGTGCACGTTTTGTTTCATCAGTCCATAGAACAGAAACAACATCTTGGGTTGACCTTCAGTGTTAGTATACGCCTTATAATGCAGAGTGAAACTTGAGTGCCTGCTGCCACCAAATCTTTCTGTAGGTCCTTTGCAGTTAATCAAGGGTCTTTCAACACTTCCCTCTTCAGGAATCTGGTAGCAGCTGGTCCTCTTTCTGTCACATCCAGGTAGTGTAGGCACTGTGCCTTTAACTTTCAACTTGCGAAATTGGCTGCCTACTGTATTTCTAGAAACATTTAGTGCCTTTGTTATTTTTTTTAATATACTTGTCCTTGTTTGTGGAAGGCAATGGTCTCCTCTCTTAGATTCATGGACAACTCTGTTGACTTTGCATTTCTGACGTACAGTCAAACATCTCCATCAACAGATCTCTAGAATTTCCGGGTATTTGATGTGTTCTAAATCAAGTACCCCTGAGGCACCTAATTTACAAAGTTGTGCTCTAATGAAGAATTTTATTCAGGGGTTTGAATAATTCTAAGACTGCAGTGATCCTGAAAAGGGGCCATTTGAGTTGACTTTGGAGAAACCACATTGAGCTATTTAAGTTGCTCTTGTTTCACTGATTTACTACAAACAGCTGCAAGTTAGTAATTTTGGCCCAAAAAATTCAACCCAATTTCAAATGCAACTGTCCATATACACAAAACAGACTGTATATGTATCCATTTTTATTGTGTGCACATGTATTTACCCATCCTGCAGGCCCGAGGAGTAAAAGGACACATTTGGACTGCGTGCGCCTGTAGCCGAAGCTTTAGGGAAGCGAGGTGGAACTGGAGGACTCGGGTTGGGGCCTCCAACATTAGCGCAGCGGGGTGGAACCGGAGGAGCGTTCAAAAACCGACACTCCTCCTTCACCTAGTGGGAAAAGGGAAGAATAGTTATTCTTTAAATAGTCACCTCTGTCTTGATGAGACATCCAGTTCCTTAGTCTTGATATGTAACAAAATGCGATTTCTACACAATTTTTTACATTGTGTGCTTGTACAGTACCCAATATGATTTTTTTTTGCTTGTCAAAAGATGCCAAATGAGTGTGTGTTGTGAGGCTTGGCTCACATAGATGAGGAGTCCTGTTATGTCTGTTAATCTAAATAATATCTGTCTGTATTTCCTCTGCAGCCTTCTGAGAAGGCTGCCTTCCTGTCCAGATCCACCAGGGAGTGTGTGTATATACGTGTGTGTGTGTTTTGGTTAACTAAATTACAGAGCAGAAACTTTGCGTGGGAGCAAGAGCAAGCAGGAGAAGAAAAAGAAGTACAGAAACAGAGAGAGAGAGGGAGAGAGAGAGGGCACAGATAGGCCATAATTCCCGTTGTCAGAGCTGTAATCGCTCCTATAGAGCTGATGATACAGTAAAGTTTCAATAAAGATGTGTGTGTGTTCATGCTCACTTCCCGTAAGCGTGTGGCCATTACTAGGCCTGTAAAAGCTGTATCAATTATTTAGTCCTTAGTCCAGAACCGCGCAGCTTTACGACTCTTTAGGGGTCCTGAAGTACTGTAGCAGAACATACATGACCCTGTGTGTGTGTGTGTGTCTCCCACGAGCCTTGACCTGTGTCTGCCGGTATTTATAATGACTCTTTAGATAAAAGAACAACAGCGAGAGGAAAAGAGAGAAAGAGGGAGGATAAGAAAAGGACATAAGGGAATAGGAAAAAGAAAGAGTCGGCACGGTCATAAACACATCTTAAATCGTGTGTAAGGAGAGCTATTGATTAATGAATAAACCACTGAATCTGCCTTACTGAAGCTCGAGCTAACAGCTAGATCATAGTTGCAGTGGATGATGAGTGGCACTGCGGCTTTAAAACATCACATAATGTTAATCGCTGTAATGTAATAAATGGACATCGGTTACACCGGTCATTTCTATGGTACGTTTCAGGATTTACATACGAAACCGGGTAAGAATGAGAACTCCAGGCAACAATGTAAAATAATGGGATTTCGGACCAGGTCATTCAGCAGTACAGTGGTACCTCGGCAACACCCTTGGTAATATTCTTCTTAAGAACTAAGAAATTGCAAGAAATTTGGCTCGGCATACAAAGCATTTACGGCATCCCAGAGGGTCGCTAGTACTTCCAATTCTGCATACTGCCGGTCAAAACTTGTTTGCGTCATATTTTTTGTGCAAGATTTAGTGAAGACATAGTACCATGAGTCCCAAGAAAGTCAGCAATGGCCCTACCAAGAAGAAAACAGTGCCGCTTTCAGTTTTGTTTTAAATCAGCTGGTTCAATTAAATTTTATTTTATTTGTATAGCGCTTTTAACAATTGTCATTGTCGCAAAGCAGCTTTACACAATCAAAATAATTATTTAAGGTTGTATGAAATGTGAATGTGTATGAATCAAAATGATCAGATTGTCCCTGATGAGCAAGCCGAGAGCAACAGTGGCAAGGAAAAACTCCCTGAGATGGTAATAGGAAGAAACCTTAAGAGGAACCGGACTGGTGCCAAGAGAAATTAAGTTCAATCACATGTCTTTTCTATATGGTTGATTGTTTTGATATGCAAAAATATACTTATAGTTTTGTAAATTGGTAATACAGGTTGTCCCCTACTTACAAACGAGTTCTATTCCAGGAGCATGTTTGTAAGTCGAATTTGTTTGTAAGTCAGACAAAGTGAGTTTCCACTGTATTGGCTTATATTGGATTATTTATCAACTGGACAGCTTTACAGGACAGCCATTTTCTATCAGCGTGCTCCCAGACTGATTAATGGATGACTTATTTCTCCCGCACCTCCACACACACACACACACACACACACACACACACACAATATACCGGATTTTAGACATTGTATACATTCACTTACACACTGAAAATATTGCATATAGTTGTAAATATTGGTATCTGGTGCACTGTAGTGTCTATTTTTTGTACAATACATGTGAGCTACTTCCACGATTTAACAAATTTCCGCAGATACGAACGGACCGTGGTTCGTAAATCGGGGACTTACTGTATTGGTAATGTTTTATGAGTGGTTGGAAATGATTATCTGCATTTACATTATTTCCTCCGGAAAAATACATTTGGCAATACGAAATTTCACCTTAAGAACTTAACTCCGGGACGGATTAAATTTCTATGCCGAGGTACCGCTGTATATGATCTTTTAAAAATGTCTGTTTTGAGGAGTCCCACAGAGGCCATGCCTCTTCAACTGGGATTGACACAAATGCCATACCTCCTTCACTCTGAAAGGAAAAAGACATGGGTCTACTCACAGCTTCTGATTTGGGCGGGACAGGGGGTGGAGTCGACACTCGTCCTGCTTCCATCTGCACCATAGCAACATGGGTGGAGCCTACTGTACCATCCAATGATGAGGTGGAATGGAAGGATATGAGGTTGTGCTCAGCCTTCACGGTACTTTCAGGGACCTCTGCATAGCTTCCTCCGCTCTGATTGGTCCAAAGCTCTTCATAAGGAATTTCCTGTGTCTCTATGGGCCAATCAGGGGTGACATACTCTCGCTCTTCCCCTTCACCCGTGTCCTCCCTCTCTCCCTCACCACCAGGGGAAGTTTGTGTGTCTCCGAGCGAGTCCCTGCAGCCTGGCGTGGTTGTTGGTGTGATGGCCCCACCCCCATACACACACAATGAGAGTCTCTGAGGTGAGAATATGGGATACACTCGTATCCTGCGCGGGCTCCCACACTCCTCCGTCAGGTCCACCTTTACCTCCCGCACGGCTCTGGAATAATCGTCTGGGTCGAAGGTCTCCTGGCAACGCAGTGCGCTCAGGAGCACCGCCCGCTGGTAAACAGGGTCGTCACGTAACAAGCCGTCAGGTAGAGTGAAGCGCGGCATATCGTTAAGCAAAAGGAAGTGAGAAGGCGTCACTTCCTGTTTGCGCAGGACACAGCAGAGCACCACGGTCCGACTGACAATGGCGAGCAGCTTGTAGCGCTGGCCCTGGCGGATGGTGTGCTGGTCGTAGCGGCTCCGAGGCGGAGGTGGTGGATGTGGTGGTACGGCCACGTTGACAGGCAGCCGCACACGTTCGATGATAGTGCGCAGAGTGTGTTCGCCCGCCTGCATGCGCAGCTCCAGGGGTGAACGAGTGCAGAAACGGCCCCGGCACTGCAGAGGCAGACGCACGCTCTCACGTGTCCGCTGGTTCAGGCAGATCAGACAAGGCAGCTTGGTGCGAATGGGGCGCCCTGAAGGCCCGCCCACTCTGCCCAGCCGGCGCAACAACGCGGCCAGGCGTGACTTCTCACGAGCAGACTGGACACAGAGCAGCTCAGCGCGGCCCATCGGGGTCAGCTCATCTCCAGCCTGGAGGGAAAAGTTATACACCTCGCTGTCCTCACTGAATTCACCCGACACCACCTACAGAGTGTGTTTCAGAGAGAGAGAGAGGGAAAAAGAGAGTGATCAGTGATTTAAAAAAAGAGCATGGTGAAATAAATATGTACGTAGTGAACTACATAACTAAAACACTACACAAATAACATGTACAGTGAAGCCACAAATACAAACTGTGATGATTTAGAGGTTTTATTATTATTATTATTATTACTATTATTATTATTATTACATATTCCCACAGCAACTGCCAATGGTTGGATAACCAAAGAGAATAACAAAGACGAAAGAGGACAGCCTTGCTTAATGAAAGTCTATTAGACAACATCCTATTAGTGTTAACCTGAGCTATAGGATTAGAATACAGGTGTTTGACCAACTCATTTAAAGAGCTCCTAGCATCATCAGAAATACTGGGAAGAGAAATCTCATATAAGTAATTAAACAAAACCTCATTTGATCCACGATAATCAGCTGTATAAAGATTCCTATAGCAATCTAAAGTTCTATTCTAAAGTTTAATCAGCTCTGCAAAAACAATAATTTCTTAGGAGGTGATTTCAACTGCGCACTCAGCATGCTCGAGGATAAACGGGATGTTCTTATGAATAAGAATTGCAGTGACCCTACTATTTGACGTGAATGAGGAAAAGTATACTTGACCAACCCAATCTCTTTTCAGCTTCATATGTTCCTTATCTGATAAATGCGTTTTCTGTAATAGCGCTATAGATACACTTTCTTCTTTAAGTAACTCTTCCTCTTCATTACTTGACCTATGCCTTTCACATTCCATGTTCCTAATTTAAATGAATTGATTATATTGAAAATCTAGACAAAATAAAGTCACAAGAATGATAATATACGGGGAAAAGAATGACACTTAATACGAAATACCAAATAGGAACAAACAAGTAACACAAATAAAATGCAAAACAAATCTATAAAACCCACCACCAAGGACCCCATCCCCAAGTGATGAGGCACAGATAATATCAAAAAGTCACAAAACAACATAAGAAACCTAGAAACTGGTAACTGGTGACGACAGCATAATGAAACCACCAAGTTATAGCTCCGTCATAACCAGCTCCGCTGATATCTCTAATGTAAGTAATTATCGGTAATAACACCATTGGGGAAAAAATAAGAATAATTAATATGAATATTTATTAAAATTAAAATAAATATATATTATTATAGGGCGGCACGGTGGTGAAGTGGTTAGCACTGTCGCCTTGCACCTCCAGGGTCCGGGTTCGATTCCCGGCCAGGCTCGATTCCCATCTCTGTGTGCATGGAGTTTGCATGTTCTCCCCGTGCTTGGTGGGTTTCCTCCGGGTTCTCCGGTTTCCTCCCACAGTCCGAAGACATGCAGATTAGGCTAATTGGCGTTCCTAAATTGACCATAGTGTGTGAATGAGTGTGCGTGTGTGTGTGTGTGTGTGCTCTGCGATGGATTGGCACGCTGTCCAGGGTGTACCCTGCCTCGTGCCCTGAGTCTCCTGGGATAGGCTCCAGGTCCCCGCAACCCTAAATATAGGATAAAGCGGTATAGAAGATGAATGAATAAATGAATGAATGAATATATATATTTTTAATTTTTTTATTTATAAATTTTTTTAGATGTTGTCATACTTGTCCAATGGCATAATGAAAATGTTCCCCCGAAAGTCAAAGTGTATATTTCAGCCAAGAGTCAAATTTAGCTGTCCAGAGAGTCCAAAAATGCCTTGGCTATCGTTGAACAGGCGAAACTTTCCATTATGCAGACATCTGAGCCGGGCCGGATAATGAGCCCTCTCAATATCCAGAACAGGGGAATCAACAGGTGGATCTAACCACTTTGGGATCATGTCTTGAAGATTCGACGAAAGTGGGCCTGAGCCCTCGGCTCTCTCCGGCAGACCCGCAATCTTCAGATTCTTGAGACGGCCTCTATTTTCAAGGTCGTCTACTTTGGCCTGCAGTTGGTCCACCATTGTCTTCAAGTTAGTCACCTGCCTTTCCGTAGTTGTTGGCGAATCTGCGGCAGATGAAATCCTCCATTCAGCTTCTTCCAGGCATGATTCAGTGCCAGTGAGTCTTTCAGAAAGAGCCGTAAACAAATTCTGAAAGAAAGAAACGGAGTTGGCAATACCATCCAGATGATGTGATCCATTGGCCTTTATTTCTGACAGAATCACTGACATGTCCAGGTGCGGTTCAGCGGTGCTAGTGTTAGCATGTGCTGAGGGCGCATGAACAGTAGGCCTTTTCGCCTCCTTTTCTTTAGCCTTCTGCGAACGCTATTTTTGCGTTGATGCAAAAATAGGAAAATCCTTATCAGAAGTTGTGTCTGACATGTTTATAGTCTGTTCAACGAAGTTAAGTAAGAATTCGGAGGAAAAAATCATGATTTATTAACAAAGTCAAGCGGAGCAAAAAACTTGCACAGCCATCTCACTCCAGGTCACGTGACACCTCGATTTAGATGTCTTTAAACCAGAGCCGAAGCACAAAATGGTGAAAAAAAGGTAACAATTATGGCTTTCCTGGCAGATCGGCTAGCTATTGAGTAAAGTAAAGAAAAAAAAAAAAAGATGTGTCCAGTTTATTTTGAGGAGAACCATCTCTTCAACTGTAACTAATCTTTGTGCCCCAGCTAACTGCGGCACTTAACGGAGATATGACTCTGCAGTATATTTAGCCACGCTCAATTAAAATTCATCTAAAACCTAATTATAGGTCATAAAGTTTAGATTGCTGGTAAACAGAAAATGCAGTAAATGGGCCAGCAAGGCCATTATTCCACAGACACAGAGACGGGCATGAGAAAGCAGAACATATACACACACACACACAATTACAGCCGTTATAAATAACGGCTGGCTGAAATGTGTATGCATATGGAGAGTTTAAAGAAACTCAATCCCATTCATAAAGCGTGGAGTGCAGGATGAGGCTGTGAGAAAGCCTGAACTAGTGGAAAGAACTGACCTGACACACACACACACATACAGACACACATACAGTACTCACTTTCTCTTTCTCTGGAACTCTAGAACGTGTATTGTTACAAAAACAATGTTGCTAGACAGCCAGAAAACATGAACACCAAGTGCATCCAACGTTGGCTCCCCCAATACGGAGCTCTCCAGATACAGCGCTTACATTCCGCGAGAAAGCCAACAAAGCTACAGACTACAAACAACAAATCAAATCTCCCGGTGCAATGTTGTTTAAAAGTAGACAGTGTTAGCAAAGCCAGTTATAATCACAGTGGGAAAGTAATGTAGCTGGCGATGCTACTTGCTAGCTACGTCATTCTACACAAAAAAGAACCTTGAAGCAAGCTAAAAACAAATATTGATACTTTTTTTTACTGTTACTGTTTACTAGTTTTATCTTAGTTTTGTTTGTTTTCTAGTCAAAATTTACCAGGCAAAAAACTACATACATTTCAATCACCTAAAACTGAAGAGATTTAGTTAATAAAAGTTAAAGGTTGTAGCTAAAATTTTCTAATTAATAGAAGGTAAAAGTAGTAGTAGTAGTATTTTTTCTCTATTCAGCTTCAATTATGGTTAACTACTGATGGTGTCTTTTGTAGTTTACATCATATGGGATTGTTTTTGTGGGTTTGTGTAGTTCACTCACTTTAACTGCTTTATAGTTATTAATCAGGCCCTGACCTTCATGCTGAAAGTGATCGGCTCCATGACGAACACTCGATCGGGGAAAGTTCCAGCAATTTCCTCCACGCTCGCGAAGTACTGAACCGGCTCCCGGACATCCCGGTCTTGATCCAGCAACTTAAACTTCCCTACAGAGAGAAGGAGAATGAGTTATGAGGAACGACAGGTTGGCAGTAGTTACGCTTATGGTTTAGCAAACTCAAAGACAAGTAAACTGGATACCAACTCGTTCTATTCACAATATATAAAACCTTGGTCTACAGATATTAAGTTGACATTAAATCATTTTGTGTGAGAAAGATCAAAGAATACAATGTTACCGGCTATTGCTCTGTATTTAAGTGTGAACTATATAAAAAACTAACCTGAATTAATCAAATTTTAAATAATTTGCAGTCCATTTTTTAATCCACTACCTGGGACAAAGTATGACACAGTACATACAGGATGGCCTGTTGGATGGATGGATGGATGGATGGATGGATAGATAAATTAAATTCATTCATTCATTCATCTTCTATACCGCTTTATCCTCTATTCAGGCTCGCGGGGACCTGGAGCCTATCCCAGGAGGCTTAGGGCACAAGGCAGGGTACATCCTGGACAGGGTGCCAATCCATCGCAGGGCACACACACACATATGCACATTCACACACTCATTATAGATTAAATTGTTAAGGCTAAAATGATCTGATGGTTTTTAATGTAATCAGGTTGAAGCCCACATTCATGTCTGCCTGTCCTTCTGTACAGCAGAACTCTCTGTCTAACTTATTAATACAATTTGTGTGTATTAATACAACAAGGTTGAGTATCTTGCGTCTTGTTTACACTAAGTTGTACTTCTTTTGTCGATGGTGCAACTGCAAAACTGCAGTAGTTTCATTAAATTCTGTCCCATAGGTTTTGTGTGATTAAATTATGTTGTAATAGATATTTCTATAACATATATGTAGGGTGGAAATATGTGGCATGGGGGGTTTGGGGGTGGGGCATTTTACTGCATAACACTGGGCTCTTAGTTCAGGTATTTTCCCGCCCTCACCTCAGACTGCTGTGGATATGTTTGCTCTAACGACCCGTGTTTTATCCCATAGTGGCACGTCACATGACTGCGTTTTATTAACGCCACGGTTTCAGAATATACCAGTCAAACTGGTTTTAAACTTCTCCCAGAAAGAATAAACATACAATGATCTATCCATACATCTTTGAAGGTGCAGTCTACTTTCCCTTTTTTGGAGTAAGCGATGCTGTGTCATGCTTTTGTCTCTGTTTCTTTTGTGGCCGGACAGACTGAAAGATGGACAGACAGACAGACAGACAGACAGACAGACAGACAGACAGATAGATAGATAGATAGATAGATAGATAGATAGATAGATAGATAGATAGATAGATAGATAGATAGATAGATAGATAGATAGATAGATAGATAGATAGATAGATAGATAGATAGATAGATCTATCTGTTAATGCTGTAGTCTAAATACAAAACTGGCTGGAAAAGTGCGAGACGGAGAGGGGGAGATACCATCATTCTTCTTGAGTTCTATAGAAACGTCTCATATTCACTTTTTCTCTTACTTTCTCTCTCCCTCTTACACACACACACACACACACACACAACTTCTCTTAAACCAAGGGGGCCCGGGTGTATGTCTCCTAGCAACACTTCTTTGTCCCAGCCAACACATTTGTGCGCGCGCACACACACACACACACACACACACACACACACACACAGTGGTCTGGCTCTGCTGGTGGACATTCCTGCAGTCACTCGGTTTAAACAATCCGACGTTCTCTACACACATGGCTTCAGAAAGTTTGTACAAGACGGCAGTGTAGTTAAGGAAAATCCACACAGACTGGAGGAGGGTTTTTACTGAGGTCGCTTCACCTCCCAAAAATTCATTTGACAATACACAAGGTTAGAATCTGCACATTTGAACGAACACACACTTCAGGAGAAATGGAGTGTTTGAAGAACTGGCCCAGGAATCATAGGATTTAAGGATTACAAAAAAAAGCAAATTGTAAATATTATATGTAAACCATATTGTTATTTGATAATGACTGTGCTTAACTTTTTTTTTGTACATTCGATCATCTGTTTATGTCATTACCCACTTCAGCCTGCTCGGGGAAGTCGTGACATTCATCATAATCTCCATGACTGTGACGGACAAAGTGTACTTCCCAAAAAGAACATGTCTGTCTGTCTGTCTGTCTATCTATCTATCTATCTATCTATCTATCTATCTATCTATCTATCTATCTATCTATCTGTTTACTGACCAGCAAACAGCCATTTCATCATAAAAAAATCACTGCAAACAAAGATTAAACATGTGAAATCTGTGTGTGTGGCAACAGGAAGATGTTCAGGAGACAGTTTGTAATCTCTTTTTGTAGTCTCGATGTCTCACTGTCTATATTTAAGAACCAGTCTCTATGGGCAGCTTATTATCTATCTATCTCTCTCTTACATACACACACACACACACACACACACATGGGGTTCGAGTCTGACCATGGGTCAGTGCGTTATCTGGGAGCAGATGGAGAATAACGTGAAAGTGTTTAGCTAGTTGACTACAACAGATGGACTGTGTGTGTGTGTGTGTGTGTGTGTGTGTGTGTGTGTGTGTGTGTGTGTGTGTGTGTGTAATGCAGCGTGTGCTATGTCTGTGCAGACGCAGCAGGAACCTCCACTCATCTCCAGGGAAGAGTGGATTAGGTTACTCTCATCTTGTCCTTCTCTCTCCTTCCTGTTCACTCTGTCTGTAATCCTCCTCCTCCTCCTCCTCCTCCTCATCATCATCATCGTCTAACCAGTCCTGATAAATACTAGATTCTGATTGGTCAGAAGGTGTTAATTTGTTTTCTGTAATAGCAGATCTGACAATAGTACTGGTTGGAATTGCTGCACTAGTTCTAATAGGTGTCTATGGTACTGTTGATATTATACGGAAGGAGTCTCCAGTGTCAGTGTTGTAAATATAATCGTTGACTAATTACTTGTAGCATTAGCCATGACTGCTTTCAGCTTCCTCATCATCTTCATCGTCTTTTCACGATCAGCATCAAATCTCAGACTATCAGTTATACCACAACACCATCTAGCCGCTTTCATTAACATCACCTTCATCATCATCATTATCATCATCGTCTGTCTGCAGCATGGCAGACTAAAGGACACTGATGATCTCATCCTTCCCCTCTCTCTCTCTCTCCCTCACTCGCTCGTGCTCTCTCACTTCATCCTGGCGTCTCATTGACGCCGGAAACCCTTGTAGGTGATCTCATTGGTCACATGACCTCATGGTGCCGGAGACGGGTATATTGGGTAACGGCGCTCCCATGAGAGGAACTTCAGAGTGTTTAGAGTTCGGTATTTCGGAGCGGAATTTAAGCGGAGTGGGAATGATGTCAGGATGAAGTCATGCCGAAGTCGTCTTTGTGAATGAGATAACCGACGCCGCCGGAAACCCCACTAACAAGCGCAGACACATTACACACACACTCTCTTAGGTACACACTCAAATGGCTTCCGTAGGATTTTGTATTAATGGCATGGTGATGATGATTCAATCTTCCTCCTTCTTCTCTTTCATTCTCACCGCATGTCCTCTTTCTGTGAATGTGTGTGTGTGTGTGTGTGTGTGTGTGTGTGTGTGTGTGTGTGTGTGTGTGTGTTTCAGAAACATCAGCAGGGTAATATTTTATAATGGTTATATAACCATTCAGGACCAGTGAGACAATCCACCAGCACCAGAGAGAGATACACACAAAACAGCAACACAGAGTGTAGCAAACATGTGTGATGTTAAGTGCTCTAATAGAACAATCAATACACTGTTAGCGAGCATCACTGCATCAAGGCCATTCTCCACACTCTCCCACTCTCCTCCATGTTTGTCATCTCATTCATACTATTTAAAAATCCACGTTCAAGGTTAAAACTGGATTTCACGCCTCATGGTGTCATCCTTGTTTTGGTTAAATGTGCACATGTGTAAAAACTGCCACTATGGGGTCCCACAAGGCTCAATTCTAGGACCGTTGCAGTTCTTGGTCCATGTGTTTGTAATGACAATATCATCAAGTTATCATGTAGTAGATTTTATATACTAATGCTAATACAGCAATAGCTTGTTTTTTTGTCATTTTTGTATATAATAAGTGAACTTTTATATAAAAAAATGAAAATAATTAAGCTTTCACTTAGGAATGAATTGCCACTTAATTTTAGAAACTTCTCCTAAAGTGCCTTCTGGGCCCACCCACCATGTTCACATCTTACCCTGATATGGCAGCGGGATGTCAATCTTGGGTCCAATGACATAATGCCCCTCCTCAAGAGAGTGGGCGGTGACTGTTGTCCACTGCCGGCATGAGTGTAACAAGACAACATCCTCCTCGGACAACCCTTCAACATTCTCACCTGAAGAGAAACAAAGACATAAAAAACATTAATTTATTCAGCATACCACTTATTCTGTGTAGGTTAAGGGGTAGTCTATAGCTTTTCCAAGGGAGCTCAGGGCAGAAGGAAGAGGACACTGAGGATGGGGTGTCAACCCATCACAGGCCACAGGAAGCATTCGCACACCCAATCTTACATTACAGGTGATTTGGAAACCATGTTTTGGATTGTGTAACAAAGAGCACAAGGAGAACCAAGTAACGTCCATGTGATTTAGAACGCCCAACCCTGGAGGTTGAGAGGCACCCATAGTAACCACTGCACAACTATGTCACGTGATGTAAAAAACAACTATGCAGAATGTGGAACAATTCCACATCAGGTCACACCATGTCCTTGTACTCAACAGCTTCAAACCACTACAACATTCCCACCCCCCCATCTCTATACATCCCAATAGCACCACTCCACTCTCATATGTTGCATTCCCATTCCCCATCCGTTCTTCTAAACCCAAATTCATCATCATCCCGGTAATCTGCCCTATCCCACCCCAGCCCAATCCACATCCACCTCAACATCAACCCCCGTCCATCCTCACCGTTCTTAACTTCATTCACTACCATATCTCCATGTGCACCACCACTATTCCTACCTCATCTTCCTACCCCAACAGCGCTCACCACACCATCCCCATGTGCTCTACACATATCCCCTACCTATCCTGTGACCTGACATGATCTTTACCCCGTCCTTATATGCCGTATTACAATCTCCACCTTATCCCATAAGCTCCAACAACCTCACCTCATCTTCATACAAACCCAACCACTACACCATCTTATGTGCCACAGCAACATCCCGACTCAACCCTATGCCCATACACGCCAACAGGATCTCCATCTCGGCTCCACAGTCCTCATGGCTGACAACTACCCTGTCTATATTTCCTTTACCACCAATATGCCACCCAAAAACCATTCACAGTATATACTGTAGTCCATTCGCACCCTGTGTACCACATGCAGCATAAAACCCAAACACCCAAAAACCATACCTCAACCCCAAGAAGACAAAAAAAACTCTTATTCCTCCCCCCAACTCTTTCCCTTTTGCCCTAATACCATAGCATACCCACCCTTCCCATGTGCCGCAACACCATTCCATACCAACCCTATTCTTGCATGTCTCGACCCCTAATCCCAACATACACCCTCTATAATAGAAATACTGTCTCCATTCCCTTTCCAATGTCTCCTGAACAACCTCACTGCCTCTCTACCAACTTTCATCCTCTCTCCATCTACACACCAGCAGGTTCTAACCTCAGTCCTAACACCAGTGATCCCAGCATCATCCACAACACCATTCCCACCACATTCACCACCATGACCCTCAAACACCAGCTGGTTGAAGCCTGCTTCACCTTTTTGTATGATCAACATTTGACATGTTTTATAGTTTTAAATGTTTTTTTTTTTAACTTTGTCCAGATTTCTCTGGGTCAAAGGGTGTAAGGTGGTAAGCCATTAGAATTCAACATGAATGAGATTGCTTTGGTAACAGATTTAAAACACACACACACACACACACACACACACACAGTGGAACACTCATCACTACGGAAACTAACACTCCTTGAAGGGATCAACGGGGAATGTGTGCCAAAAGTCTCTCTCTTTCACACACACACACACACACACACACACACACACACACACACACACACACACACGCACACACACACAAGCCATATACCACTGCATAAACAACATACTACAAATGTAATATTATTATTATTATTATTATTATTATTAAATACCATAAGCCAATCACAGGGGAGAGACACAGATCAGATTATAAATATCTTGCGATGGAGTGATGAATGAAATGCAATGGAGTGATGAAAGGAGAGAGAGAGAGAGAGAGAGAGAGAGAGAGACAGAGAGAGACATGGGGGTTGTGATGAAAGAAAAGTGTATTGATCAGCTGCTAAAAGAATCCTTCATTGATGCGAGTTTGAAAAAAAGGCTTTTACTGAGGAAATGAGGCTGAGGCAATGCGAGCATGGACACACACTCACACACATACACACACACAGTCGCACACACACACAGTCGCACACACACACACACACACACACACACACACACACACACACACAGTCATAGGTTCTGCTGAACATCTCAGTTGTCTATAATTACCATTGTCTGCTGACACAGTGATATATTCCACCTACACACACACACACACACACACACACATCAACTCCTATGGCAACCCATAATAAAGCCGTGTGTGTGTGTGTGTGTGTGTGTGTGTGTGTGTGTGTGTGTGTGAGACTGGACGATCATGAAGCATAAATAAACCCTGGAGAACTCTAAGGACAGAAAAAAGGAGAGAGAGAGAGAGAGAGAGAGAGAGATGAGCTGGATAAAGGTCAAAGGTTATTCTACAGGTCACGCACAACCACATGGTCAAAATAGAGGCAGTATTTTGTGTGAGGGTGTTTGATTAATAATGTAAGGATTTAAGTAACTGAGCAGGAATGACAGAATATTAGAGTGAGAAAGTGACTGAAAAGTGAGAGAATGATGAAGATAAATAAGTGGGCGAAGGAGTGAGAGAGACCGTGACTGTGTGACTGAGTGAGAGAGAGAGAGAGAGAGAGAGAGAGAGAGAGAGAGAATGTGAGTAAAGTGACTGAGTGATTAAGTGTGAAAGTCATGGAGTGAATGAGGTGTTGACAAACTGGCTGAGTGATGGAGTGACTGTGTGAGAAAAATTACAAGGGATTGAGAAAATGAGTGAAGACATGATTCAGAGGAAATGGGAATGAATTAAAGAGTGAGTGAGTGAGTGAGTGCGTGAGAAAGTGTGTAAGTAAAAAGTAAGAAAATGAGTGAGTAAAAAAAATACATGAATAATGGAGTGAGAAGTTGAGTGACTGAGTGTGTGAGAAAGTGAGTGAGTGAAAAGTGAGCAAATAAGTGGGTGTGTGAATGAGTGAGTGAGTGATTAAGTGACTGAGTAGGTGGGTGAGTTAATGAGTGAATGAGTGACAGTGAGTGAGTGAATGAGTGGATGAATGACTGAGTGAAAAAGTAACTGAATAAGGGAGTGAGAAACGGTGTAAGTAAAAAGCAAGCGAGTGAGTGAGTGAATATGTGAGTGAGTGAGTGAGTGTGTGAGTGAGTGACTGAATATGTGAGTGAGTGAGTGAGCGAGTGTGTGAGAGTGTGTGAGTGTGTGAGTGAGTGAGTGAGCGAGTGAGTGATGGAATGATTGAGTAACTGAATATGTGAGTGAGTGAGCGAGTGAGTGACTGAATACGTGAGTGAGTGAGTGAGCGAGTGAGTGTGTGATTGAGTGAGTGACTGAATACGTGAGTGAGTGAGTGTGTGAGTGAGTGTGTGAGTGAGTGAGTGTGTGAGTGAGTGAGTGAGCGAGTGAGTGACTGAATACGTGAGTGAGTGAGTGAGTGAGTGAGTGAGTGAGCGAGCGAGCGAGTGAGTGAGCGAGTGAGTGATGGAATGAGTGAGTGACTGAATACATGAGTGAGTGAGTGTGTGAGTGAGTGAGTGAGTGAGCGAGTGAGTGACTGAATATGTGAGTGAGTGAGCGAGTGAGTGAGTGAGTGAGTGAGTCAGCGAGTGAGTGAGTGAGTGATGGAATGATTGAGTGACTGAATATGTGAGTGGATGAATGAGTGAGTGATTGAGTGACTGAGTGAGTGAGTGATGGAATGATTGAGTGACTGAATATGTGAGTGGATGAATGAGTGAGTGATTGAGTGACTGAGTGAGTGAGTGAGTGATGGAATGATTGAGTGACTGAATACATGAGTGAGTGAGTGAGTGAGTGAGCGAGTGAGTGAGTGAGTGATGGAATGAGTGAGTGACTGAATACGTGAGTGAGTGAGTGTGTGAGTGAGTGAGCGAGTGAGTGACTGAATACGTGAGTGAGTGAGCGAGTGAGTGAGTGAGTGAGTGATGGAATGATTGAGTGACTGAATATGTGAGTGGATGAATGAGTGAGTGATTGAGTGACTGAGTAAGTGGGTGTGTGAATGAGTGAGTGAGTGATGGAATGAGTGAGTGACTGAATACGTGAGTGAGTGAGTGTGTGAGTGAGTGTGTGAGTGTGTGAGTGAGTGTGTGAGTGAGCGAGCGAGTGTGTGAGTGTGTGAGTGAGTGAGTGAGCGAGTGAGTGAGTGTGTGAGTGAGTGACTGAATACGTGAGTGAGTGAGTGTGTGAGTGAGTGTGTGAGTGAGCGAGTGAGTGAGTGACTGAATACGTGAGTGTGTGAGTGACTGAATACGTGAGTGTGTGAGTGACTGAATACGTGAGTGTGTGAGTGAGTGAGTGAGTGAGCGAGCGAGTGAGTGTGTGAGTGAGTGATTGAGTGTGTGAGTGACTGAATACGTGAGTGAGCGAGTGAGTGAGTGTGTGAGTGAGTGAGTGTGTGAGTGAGTGAGTGAGCAAGTGAGTGAGTGTGTGAGTGAGTGAGTGAGCGAGTGAGTGAGTGTGTGAGCGAGCGAGCGAGCGAGTGAGTGAGTGAGTGTGTGAGTGACTGAATATGTGAGTGAGTGAGTGAGTGAGCGAGCGAGTGAGTGAGTGAGTGAGTGAGTGAGCGAGTGAGTGAGTGTGTGAGTGAGTGAGCGAGTGAGTGACTGAATATGTGAGTGAGTGAGTGAGTGAGTGAGCGAGTGAGTGAGCGAGTGAGTGATGGAATGAGTGAGTGACTGAATACATGAGTGAGTGAGTGTGTGAGTGAGTGAGTGAGCGAGTGAGTGACTGAATATGTGAGTGAGTGAGCGAGTGAGTGAGTGAGTGAGTGAGTGAGTCAGCGAGTGAGTGAGTGATGGAATGATTGAGTGACTGAATATGTGAGTGGATGAATGAGTGAGTGATTGAGTGACTGAGTGAGTGAGTGAGTGATGGAATGATTGAGTGACTGAATATGTGAGTGGATGAATGAGTGAGTGATTGAGCGACTGAGTGAGTGAGTGAGTGATGGAATGATTGAGTGACTGAATACATGAGTGAGTGAGTGAGTGAGTGAGCGAGTGAGTGAGTGAGTGATGGAATGAGTGAGTGACTGAATACGTGAGTGAGTGTGTGAGTGAGTGAGCGAGTGAGTGACTGAATACGTGAGTGAGTGAGCGAGTGAGTGAGTGAGTGAGTGATGGAATGATTGAGTGACTGAATATGTGAGTGGATGAATGAGTGAGTGATTGAGTGACTGAGTAAGTGGGTGTGTGAATGAGTGAGTGAGTGATGGAATGAGTGAGTGACTGAATACGTGAGTGAGTGAGTGTGTGAGTGAGTGTGTGAGTGTGTGAGTGTGTGAGTGAGTGTGTGAGTGAGCGAGTGAGTGTGTGAGTGTGTGAGTGAGTGAGTGAGCGAGTGAGTGAGTGAGTGTGTGAGTGAGTGACTGAATACGTGAGTGAGTGAGTGTGTGAGTGAGTGTGTGATTGAGCGAGTGAGTGAGTGACTGAATACGTGAGTGTGTGAGTGACTGAATACGTGAGTGTGTGAGTGACTGAATACGTGAGTGTGTGAGTGAGTGAGTGAGTGAGCGAGCGAGTGAGTGTGTGAGTGAGTGAGTGAGTGTGTGAGTGACTGAATACGTGAGTGAGCGAGTGAGTGAGTGTGTGAGTGAGTGAATATGTGAGTGAGTGAGTGAGTGAGTGAGCGAGTGAGTGAGTGAGTGAGTGAGCGAGTGAGTGAGTGTGTGAGTGAGTGTGTGAGTGACTGAATATGTGAGTGAGTGAGTGAGTGAGTGAGTGACTGAATATGTGAGTATGTGAGTTAGTGAGTGAGTGTGTGAGTGAGTGAGTGAGCGAGTGAGTGAGTGAGTGAGTGAGTGAGCGAGTGAGTGAGTGTGTGAGTGACTGAATATGTGAGTGAGTGAGTGAGTGAGTGAGTGAGTATGTGAGTGAGTGAGTGAGTGAGTGTGTGAGTGAGTGAGCGAGTGAGTGAGTGACTGAATATGTGAGTGAGTGAGTGAGTGAGTGAGCGAGTGAGTGACTGAATATGTGAGTGAGTGAGTGAGTGTGTGAGTGAGTGAGTGAGCGAGTGAGTGAGTGACTGAATATGTGAGTGAGTGAGTGAGTGAGTAAGTGAGCGAGTGAGTGAGCGAGTGAGTGTGTGAGTGAGTGAGCGAGCGAGCGAGTGAGTGAGTGAGCGAGTGAGTGAGTGAGCGAGCGAGTGAGCGAGTGAGTGAGTGAGTGAGTGATGGAATGATTGAGTGACTGAATACGTGAGTGAGTGAGTGAGTGAGTGAGTGTGTGAGTGAGTGTGTGAGTGACTGAATATGTGAGTGAGTGAGTGAGTGAGTGACTGAATATGTGAGTGAGTGAGTGAGTGAGTGTGTGAGTGAGTGAGTGAGCGAGTGAGTGAGTGACTGAATATGTGAGTGAGTGAGTGAGTGAGTGAGTGAGTGAGCGAGTGAGTGAGTGAGCGAGTGAGTGAGTGTGTGAGTGAGTGAGCGAGCGAGTGAGTGAGTGAGTGAGTGAGCGAGTGAGTGAGTGAGCGAGCGAGTGAGCGAGTGAGTGAGTGAGCGAGTGAGTGTGTGAGTGAGTGATGGAATGATTGAGTGACTGAATATGTGAGTGGATGAATGAGTGAGTGATTGAGTGACTGAGTAAGTGGGTGTGTGAATGAGTGAGTGAGTGATGGAATGAGTGAGTGACTGAATACGTGAGTGAGTGAGTGTGTGAGTGAGTGTGTGAGTGTGTGAGTGAGTGTGTGAGTGAGCGAGTGAGTGTGTGAGTGTGTGAGTGAGTGAGTGAGCGAGTGAGTGAGTGAGTGTGTGAGTGAGTGACTGAATACGTGAGTGAGTGAGTGTGTGAGTGAGTGTGTGATTGAGCGAGTGAGTGAGTGACTGAATACGTGAGTGTGTGAGTGACTGAATACGTGAGTGTGTGAGTGACTGAATACGTGAGTGTGTGAGTGAGTGAGTGAGTGAGCGAGCGAGTGAGTGTGTGAGTGAGTGAGTGAGTGTGTGAGTGACTGAATACGTGAGTGAGCGAGTGAGTGAGTGTGTGAGTGAGTGAATATGTGAGTGAGTGAGTGAGTGAGCGAGTGAGTGAGTGAGCGAGTGAGTGAGTGTGTGAGTGAGTGTGTGAGTGACTGAATATGTGAGTGAGTGAGTGAGTGAGTGAGTGAGTGACTGAATATGTGAGTGTGTGAGTTAGTGAGTGAGTGTGTGAGTGAGTGAGTGAGCGAGTGAGTGAGTGAGTGAGTGAGTGAGTGAGTGAGCGAGTGAGTGAGTGTGTGAGTGACTGAATATGTGAGTGAGTGAGTGAGTGAGTGAGTATGTGAGTGAGTGAGTGAGTGAGTGTGTGAGTGAGTGAGCGAGTGAGTGAGTGACTGAATATGTGAGTGAGTGAGTGAGTGAGCGAGTGAGTGACTGAATATGTGAGTGAGTGAGTGAGTGTGTGAGTGAGTGAGTGAGCGAGTGAGTGACTGAATATGTGAGTGAGTGAGTGAGTGAGTAAGTGAGCGAGTGAGTGAGCGAGTGAGTGAGTGTGTGAGTGAGTGAGCGAGCGAGTGAGTGAGTGAGTGAGTGAGCGAGTGAGTGAGTGAGTGAGCGAGTGAGTGAGCGAGTGAGCGAGTGAGTGAGTGAGTGAGTGATGGAATGATTGAGTGACTGAATACGTGAGTGAGTGAGTGAGTGAGTGAGTGAGTGAGTGTGTGAGTGAGTGTGTGAGTGACTGAATATGTGAGTGAGTGAGTGAGTGAGTGACTGAATATGTGAGTGAGTGAGTGAGTGAGTGAGTGTGTGAGTGAGTGAGTGAGCGAGTGAGTGAGTGACTGAATATGTGAGTGAGTGAGTGAGTGAGTGAGTGAGTGAGTGAGCGAGCGAGTGAGCGAGTGAGTGAGTGTGTGAGTGAGTGAGCGAGCGAGTGAGTGAGCGAGTGAGTGAGTGAGCGAGCGAGTGAGCGAGTGAGTGAGTGAGCGAGTGAGTGTGTGAGTGAGTGATGGAATGATTGAGTGACTGAATACGTGAGTGAGTGAGTGAGTGAGTGTGTGAGTGAGTGAGTGAGTGTGTGAGTGAGTGAGTGAGTGTGTGAGTGAGTGACTGAATACGTGAGTGAGTGAGTGAGTGTGTGAGTGAGTGAGCGAGCGAGTGAGTGAGTGTGTGAGTGAGTGAGTGTGTGAGTGAGTAAGTGAGTGAGTGAGTGATGGAATGAGTGAGTGACTGAATACGTGAGTGAGTGAGTGAGTGTGTGAGTGAGTGAGTGTGTGAGTGAGTAAGTGAGTGAGTGAGTGATGGAATGAGTGAGTGACTGAATACGTGAGTGAGTGAGTGAGTGAGTGAGTGTGTGAGTGAGTGAGTGTGTGAGTGAGTGAGCGAGTGACTGAATACGTGAGTGTGTGAGTGACTGAATACGTGAGTGTGTGAGTGACTGAATACGTGAGTGAGTGAGTGAGTGAGTGAGTGAGCGAGCGAGTGAGTGTGTGAGTGAGTGAGTGTGTGAGTGACTGAATACGTGAGTGAGCGAGTGAGTGAGTGTGTGAGTGAGTGAGTGTGTGAGTGAGTGAGTGAGCGAGTGAGTGAGTGTGTGAGTGAGCGAGTGAGCGAGTGTGTGAGTGAGTGAGTGTGTGAGTGAGTGAGTGAGCGAGTGAGTGAGTGAGTGAGTGAGCGAGTGAGTGAGTGAGTGTGTGAGTGAGCGAGCAAGTGAGTGAGCGAGTGTGTGAGTGACTGAATATGTGAGTGAGTGAGTGAGTGAGTGAGCGAGTGAGTGAGTGAGTGAGCGAGTGAGTCAGTGTGTGAGTGAGTGAGTGTGTGAGTGACTGAATATGTGAGTGAGTGAGTGAGTGAGTGAGTGAGTGACTGAATATGTGAGTGAGTGAGTGAGTGAGTGAGTGTGTGAGCGAGTGAGTGAGTGACTGAATATGTGAGTGAGTGAGTGAGCGAGTGAGTGACTGAATATGTGAGTGAGTGAGTGAGTGTGTGAGTGAGTGAGTGAGCGAGTGAGTGAGTGACTGAATATGTGAGTGAGTGAGTGAGTGAGTGAGTAAGTGTGTGAGTGAGTGAGCGAGTGAGTGAGTGACTGAATATGTGAGTGAGTGAGTGAGCGAGTGAGTGACTGAATATGTGAGTGAGTGAGTGAGTGAGTGAGTGAGTGAGCGAGTGAGTGACTGAATATGTGAGTGAGTGAGTGAGTGAGTGTGTGAGTGAGTGAGTGAGCGAGTGAGTGAGTGACTGAATATGTGAGTGAGTGAGTGAGTGAGCGAGTGAGTGAGTGAGTGAGTGAGTGAGTGAGTGTGTGAGTGAGTGAGTGTGTGAGTGAGTGAGTGAGTGATGGAATGATTGAGTGAGTGAATACGTGAGTGGATGAATGAGTGAGTGAATGATGTGTATTTTATACAAATATAATAATTACAGCACAACACTGCATGAGACACTTTAACCAATCAACACCATGAAGTGCAACAAGCTCCGCCCCCAACTATCTATACAGCACAAAAACTCTAATCCCGAGACTGAGACTTCCTGAGCTGTGACCAGGAAACTAAGACTAGTCCTACAGTGTACATTAGACGTGAATGTAAACCAGCCATGTGGTGTCACATGTTGCTCGCACGCGCTCAGTAACGCTAACTGCACTCATATTAATAGCTTAGCGAATTCATAATGCCGTCCCTGGATACTTTATTATTTATTATTATTAATGAGATGTTACTGTACTACAGCAATCAGGTTCAAAACAGACATTAAACACAGACGCGGCTCAGCCCTTCGAATGCGTGGTCAGCGTTGCCAAGTCTGCATTTCCTACACCGAAAACTGAAGTGGCTGGAAAAACATCAAGGTTGTGGTTTAAAGCAAATAGTCAACTTTAAGTTCATTCATCCTCACAAAGAACAAATGGTGAACAAATGGTGAACAAATGGTGAACAAAGGGGGAGTAAAAGCCCAGACAGAGTGAGGTGTGCAGAACAGGGCAGGTATACTAAAGGGTTTGAGGAAAAGGTGGGATTATAGAGTATCTGTACAAGGTTAAAGGTCAGAGGTCACATAAACAGGAAATCACTACAGTCGAACTTGAAGAAGAAGAGATAGAAAAAATAAATAAATCTGACATCTTTCCCACTTAGAGCTCGTTTCAGGAGGTTTTTTCCAGGTTTTCCTTTGGAAATATGCAGAATGTTTTAAAAAAAAAAGATTATTCTGAAAACAATGTAATGCAGCTGTACTGTGACATTCCATAAACTGTACGTAGCTCCTGATATGATGCCATGATACAGAATCTGTTTGGTTTTTTTTACATATAAAAAGTACTTCTAGTAGCTGATGTTTTGTTATGTGTTGTTATTTAGACTCCTCTTCTGACTAGCTGCATCAGCTTTAAACTGCAAAACTGGTGACGATCAGATTTTCCTGTTCATTCGTCCTTTTGACTCACGTCGCAGAAAAGCTCGGATCTCGCCGTCGTCCCTGCCCTCGTTAGTATGCAGAGCACTCGGACACGGTTCAGCACATTTCCATATGAAAGGCTCTGCATCACTAGTGGGACACAACAGCCACTTTGTCACCTTCGCCAAGAGCCAGAGCAACTATTTACGCCATGAGCTTCGCTCGGAAACGCGCTACACCTCGCCTTTAAACTTACACTCGGTGTCTCAGCAGGGTATGAACAGGGACGCTTATTCCATCGCTTATAGAACAACTTTCACCGACTTTCTTTTACATTATGGCCTGTCAATCATAATCACAGAAAATCATAATTTCAAGCTGCTTTTTTTTTTATATTAACTTTTTATTCCAAATACATCTTTTGAGCTGGAAATCGTTTGGAGATTCTGATAATGTGTTTGAAAAACTGAATCGTCACACTATAATGTCTTCAAAAATACAGGACAGTAAATAAAGACTTGTATCATTAACCTGGGAAAGCGAATCACCATAAAATAAGTTTTTTGAGAATAATCTTATTTAAGGTCTTTCTACGAACATTAAACTTTTTTTTCTTCCAAGTAAAAGATAGATCTACACTAAAGGTGCAATGCAAGTTTAATTAGTTACCTTGACTTCTGTATTACAAAACAAAAAAAAGTTACATAATAAAAATGTTAAAAGATTAGATTCCTAAAAATGTATGAATACAGGTTAGACCGTCATCAGAATTATTTATTTTTTTTATTTTCACTACAGAAAAAAACTTTGTACATTTCTAGAAACATGAGATTGCTACAGACTTTTATCCATCTGAAAGTTTTTAACTACATAAATTTCAGAACAGTATATCCTCTGCATACGAATCTAATTAATTCCAGAAGCGAGCTTTTAAGGCGAAATATTTGTATTGCGAAGCGCATTTTCCCCTTGGAAATAATGTAAACGCAGATAATCCATTCCAGCCACCCAAAAATATTACAAAAAGTTTATTAATATTACATTTAGTTTAGTTTAGATGTATATAAAACCACTAAACTGTATAAACATATGCTCCTGAGTACAAATACCAATATTCCAACATGAATCAGCGACACTTTCCATACCTTTATCAATAAATAATTCTTTAAAAAGTCCTTAGTTTTATTTCGCAATACAGCCACACAAAAGCTGTACCACAAAAATGTATTTCACAGTATTGTGGTGATTTAAAAAAAATAAAGAAAAAACCTTCATGAAACATAATGAGGACACTGTGCACACAGAAATAGCTGCTTGTGAAACTTATTGAGGTTATTCAGTTTAATATATTCACTTTAATAACTTATTTACTATTCCACTTAAAATATCCATCCATCCATCTAGAAACCTCTGTAGGCCAACTAGGGATCGTGGAGGCCAACAGTAGACACTGTGTTTATTCCTAACGTGGTAGAACCTCCGGTCAAAATTCACACATTCACACACACACACACACACACACTCGTTATTACAGGCAATTTGGGAACGCCGATTAGCCTGATCTGCATGTCTTTGGACTCTGGGAGAAAACCGGAGTACCCGGAGGAAACCCACCAAGCACATACAAACTCCATGCACACACACAGACCCTGAGGGGGGCAATCAAACCCAGACCCTGGAGGTACAAGTCCAAAACATGGTGTTGGTGCTAAAAAAGTGTCTCTATGATCTCCTATGATTGAAAAGGTGAACTTTCAGATCTGATCATAAAACACCATTTTAACATAATCATAACACTTAACTCTTCTTATCTCCTGATCCATACTTCATTTTGTATAAATACACACGCATTCATATTTTTATCAGATAAAAAGAAACACATTTTGATAAATACAGTTTCCTGCCCTTTTATGTCTTAGTGTCCGGAACTTTTTTGAATTCAAATCTTTCAACGGTCTTAACTGTCACTCAGATGGAACTCGGTCAGTGTAGATTTCACATGAAAAGACATAAAGCTGAAAAAGTGTATTGTTATAAAATGCTAAACTGTTAAGATATAACAACATGAGGTTGACATGGTTACAGACACTACAGTGTGTTTTTTAATACCAAAAACCGATTTAAGCAACGAAAAGTTTTACAGGTCAGATGCTTTATAGAAGCTTACAACAATTTTGTATTAATACTCATAAAGAAATATAAATAATTTGCTGTTAAAAATTACATGTTTAAATGAGACAGTGTAACACTTTATAAATGGTCATTTTGGGGGTCACATATGAAAATCATAAAATATTTTTTTTAGTTGCATAAACTTCAGAAGTAGCTTTTTTGTTGCACACACATTTCCTGCATTTTATATATAAAACCTTTTTAAATCAGCACCAGTGTTTTGTCCGAATACACTTAATAACCTATTTTTTTTTTTTTTTTTTGCAGTTGTTTTTGTGTCGTCATTAAAGTTCGAGTAATAATAACTTTGAGTTTGAGGAGACACAGTGTTGTGTTACAGGTTTTATTGTCCAGAGACGCTGAGCTGAAACTATTCAAAACGCGCATCTTAAATACATTTCAGCGCTGACACACACACACACACACACACGCGCGCGCGCGCACTCCCTCACTCCCTCCCCCCCGCGCGCGCGCTATAAGGCGCTATGACTGACACAGGGTGCACTTATTTGTGAGCCTACCGGCGCTGAGCTTCACCAGGGTGGGCAGCCGGAACTTCCCCACCACCGCGTCCAGGGGCAGCGACACTGCGCTCCACGAGAGCTCCGAGATGCTCGCGGACAGTTTCTCCATCTCTCCGGCATCCTCTCACCCGGGGGCGCGCGCGCGGAACGGAGGGTTCCGGTGGCGGGGGCGCGCGCGCGCTGTCCTCCTCCTGCGCGTGGTGCAGACAGAAGAAGCGGCGCCGGGTCTCTCGCCGCGCGCGCAGGGGGCCAGACCAGTGTGTGAATGGAGCGCGAGAGAGGACACACACACACACACATACACTAGGCTGTAGCTCCGCCCATCGCCCATTCACTCCTCCTGCCCGCGTGAGCGCGCACAGCCTCCGGGTTGCGTCTCCATGTGCGCGCGCACAAGCTGGATATAAAGTTACTGACGTACAGAGTTATCACTCACACACACACACACACACACACACCTCTATACTGTATACACTAGGGCTGCAACTAACGATTATTTTGATAATCGATTAGTTGGGCAATATATATATATATATATATATATATATATATATATATATATTTTTTTTTTTTTTTTTTTTTTTGGATTAATCGGATAAGAGCTAAGCGCTTCTTTAATTTGATGTTTTGCTTATAATTATATATAAAACCATACCAACATTTGTTTTGTTTTTAACAATAATTGCAGATGGCAAGTTGACAGTGTTTATACACAGAGTTCCACATTATTACGCAAATTGGATGTAAGTGTCATAAACATTAAATGTTTAGTTTTTAAATTAAACTCATGGATGGTGTCGTGTCTCAGGACTCTTTGGGTCACTGAAATGAATCTCAGACACGTGTGATAATTAGTTTGCCAGATGAGGACAATTAAAGGAAAAGTCCTGAAGAAGGTTGTTCCACATTATTAAGCAGCCGCAGGTTTCAAGCGATATGGGAAAGTAAAAGGATCTCTGCTGCCGAAAAGCGTCAAATAATGCAATGCCTTGGACAAGGTATAAAAACATTAGATATTTCATGAAAACTTAAGCGTGATCATCGTACTGTGAAGACATTCGTGGCTGATTCAGAGCACAGACAGGTTCGTGCAGATGAAGGCAGAATGAAGAAGGTTTCTGCAAGACAAATTCATCAGATTAAGAGAGCAGCTGCTGAAATGCCATTACAAAGCAGCAAACAGGTATTTGAAGCTGCTGGTGTCTCTGGAGTCCCGCCAACCTCAAGGTGTCGGATCCTTTAGAGCAGTGGTTCTCAAACTTTCAAGCCAGCGACCCCTAATTGAAGATCGACAAGATCTCGCGACCCCCCACTATCAAAAACAAGCAATAAACAGAACAAGCTGTTCACAGTATTTTGACTACATTTACTATACATCAAAATAATTTTGGCTTATTTCAATGGGAAGGGTGTACTTGTTTTTGGCAGCACAAAAGCTTCATAGCATACAGCTACCCGGATATCATCTTCGACATCATGACGTGAGCTGTATTTATTTTTTATATATGTAACAGCGGAAAAATACTGCTCACACAAATATGTAGATCCAAATTGAAGCAGTACATCCATTGCTGCACGGGACAACTCGTGTATTCGGTTGCTACGGCAACTTACCGAATACTGATACTGCACTTTATGAATTCTTCCTCATATTTCCGACGTTTCCTACTTTGGTCAGACGGGGTCTTCCTCTTTTGCTTGGTCGATGTACACGGTTCTGATGACTCAGGCAAACAATTTCCTTAACATTTTTAGATTTGCGAATAACAAATGTATCCATCTCGGCAGTTGCGGTTTTCACAGGCAGTTGTGCGCTGTTGCAATAACTAGTGAGTCAGTCGCTGCACAGTGATGTCATATCTTTGAGTCGCAGATTTTTTTTTAAACACTCTCACTCAATCAATAATATCTTTACAAATATTAAATATATTTATTTATAGCATTTACTTGTAATACTGAAAAGTGTGTATTATCACAAAAAATAATAATTTTTAATCCCTCTCACGACCCCTTGAAATTATTCCGCGACCCCCAGTTTGGGAACCACTGCTTTAAAGGCTTGCAGTTGTGCATCAACCCACTATTCGGCCTCTAATCAATGCTCACAAGCAGGAACGGTTGCAGTGGGTCCAGGCATACATGAAGACAAGTTTTTAAACAGTCTTGTTTACTGATGAGTGTCGTACGACCCTGGATGGTCCAGATGGATGGAGTAGTGGATGGTTGGTGGACGGCCACCATGTCCCAACAAGGCTGCGACGTCAACAAGGAGGCGCTGGAGTCATGTTTTGGGCCAGAATCATGGGGAGAGAGCTGGTCGGCCCCTCTAGGGTCCCTGAAGGTGTGAAAATGACCTCTGCAAAGTATGTTGACTGACCACTTTCTTCCATGGTACAAAAAGAAGAACTGTGGCTTCCATAACAAAATCATCTTCATGCACGACAATGCACCATCTCATGCTGCAAAGAATACCTCTGTGTCATTGGCTGCTATGGGAATATAAGATGAGAAACTCATGGTGTGGCCACCGTCCTCCCCTGACCTCAAACCCATTGAGAACCTTTGGAGAATCCTCAAAAGATCTATGAGCGTGGGAGGCGGTTTGATTCAAAACAGCAGCTCTGGGAGGCTATTCTGACATCCTGCAAAGAAACTCAAGCAGAAACTGTCCAAAAACTTCGAAGGTGATATGAAAGAAGGGGTCGTATGTTAAGATGTAACATGTAGCCCTGTTAGGATGTTTTTGATTGAAATAGTTTTTGATTTCAGTAAATATGACCTCCTAATGCTGCAAATTCAACAAAAGCCTATTTTCAGTTCTTCACAACCTATAAAATGTTTTAACTCTGTTGTGCAGAATAATTTGGAACAGTGCGTTTTCAGTTTTTTATTTTTAAAATAAATATTGTTATCATTGTTCAATAAAATTTAAAGTATACCCTAATACAACTGAATATGTCAGTGTATTTTATATAGATATGAAAATACAGACAACCACAACAATCACTAAATGTAATATTCTACTGTTATTCGCACCGTGTAATTAAAGCTGATCTAGCGTAATGTGATGCTAGCGAGTAGCAAGTGAACAGATCTAGCGCCACTGTCCCGACATTAGCAAACAGTTTAAACAAAAGCACTTAAACTATACAACTTTTACACAATGAAGAGATACAGTTTTTGCTGACCCTGAATTTTTTTCGCCATCCGTAACAACTACATGTTTTCTGTGCATGAATGTGGTACTGCCATGTCATGAAAGCTCGGTCTTACATAGCGCGCAGATTACCGTCTTCTTAGAGGCGTTTAATGTAAATTGCTCCCAAACCTTGAAGGACTTGGGGCGCAGATGCTTCTGTAACCGCCATTGCGCGAGCGCCTGTGTATCTGTGTATCTGTGTGTATTTGTGCATCTTGTGGTCGTGCTCCTCAATAACGTGAGCAGCCCAACTAATCGATAACGGCATTCGTTGACAACGAATTTCATTATCGATAATTATTGATTTTATCGATTAGTTGTTGCAGCCCTAGTAGACACACAGCAGGTCAACACCAGCAGTCTTTGGAGGGAGTGCCAGTCCCATACGTATATACACATCTTGGGTAATGTTATGCTTCTATACAGCTTTGTGGTAACAGTTTGTTGAAGGACCTTTTCTATTCCAACATGACTGCGCCCCAGTGCACAAAGCAAAGACTATACAGGCGTGGTTTGATGAGTTCGGTGTGGGAGAACTCGAGCGGCCCGAACACAGAGCCCTGATCTCAACTCCATCGAGCACCTTTGGGATGAACTGGAACGGAGAGCCTGGTCTTCTCGTCCAACATCAGTGTCTGACCTCATAAATGCTCTACAGAATGAATGGACAGGAAAACCCACAGAAACACTCCAACATCTTGTGGAAGAGCGGAAGCTTTTATAGCTGCATAAGACGTGTATGTATAAGGATACAAGGTCATTGCAGACTTGGCCAAATACTTATATAATAATAATAATAGTGAAAATACAGTATGTATGAATGTATGTATTTTGGTGCCACTTAACACTTATTTTTTATCCTTCAATTATCAATCAAGCTAACAGTCCTAAATTGCATCCTAAAATATATTTCTGTTTATTTTTTCCCATCTTTTTCATTACAACTGTGAAATATTTAAGATCTGCGGGTTAACTATTTAAATTTATGACATCATAATTTAGTTTTCTTAAGAAAAAAACTAATGCATAGTGGGTATAACTGTGGTCAAGCCCCTTCAGGGTCAAGGGTTCGATTTCTATTTGCATGTTACCCCTGTGTTTGGTGCTCTGGGTTCCTCCCATAGTCTGAAAAACATGCAGGGGTAGAAAAATATGACATGAGTTCTGTCGGTCTATTATAAAGTAAAAGTTCAACAGATAATATTGTCTTCATGTCAAACTATATTTGACATAACGAAAAGCAGTTCTCTGTACTGTTACTATTTCTAAGTGAAATTACATCCTAAGCTTTCATTGGTGTCTAATATAATAATACATTCATAATAATCATTTTTCTAACACATGAAGTTGAACCTACAGTATGCTCCATGAATCCATAATCAAGGCACTAAAACAAACAAATAATAATAAAAAAAAGTCATTATATAAATAATATAAGAAAATCATAGCATGGGTGGTGTTCATAACCAGTTTTAATTTTGAAAATAAATAAAAAGAATGCAAAAAACTGGCAAGTAGAATTTATTGGCTAATGTTTTGTTAGCAGAAAAGGAAAACTTATGTTACTCCATTAACCGTATTTATTTATTCCTCTTTTTTTTTGGGTTGTTCACTGACATTATTATAAGAACTTGTAATAATGAATATTTTAATCGTGTTTATGGATTTATCTCATTCTTCCCTTATGGAAAAGTCAGCTCTATTACATGCTAGCTTCTTGACGGATCTCAAACGGTATCATTCCAGATGCTCAAGTGATTCGGCTAGAAAGCTGAACGCCTGAATAATTCAAAAAGCCAAGTCTTAAAGCACAAATGGTAGTGAAAGTGACATAAAACTATAAAAAATATCAGCATTTCCCTCAGATATCCTGTCAAACCACAACAAAAACACTCTATGACTAAAATAAATGCTGCATAATTACAAATAATTACACAAACTACCATAATTCTATGGATTCCACCATCTTGGGGCAGAGGGACATTAACCAACAGGGAAAGTTAGACTTTATAAAGTAGTAAAGATTTCACACAAACGGTGTTTATGTGTAGCATTAGGGTTAGATTCATGTGTTGCCTCACTGTCCTGTTCTTCCTTCCAGAAGTTTCTGAAGTCTGTTGCAGCGACTGTAGCTGGGCCGCGTCGTGTTTATCGCTCCGGTGTAACGTTACTCACCTGTCCTGACCCAAGAGCAGATCTGATCACATTTTACTTAAACAATTAGACGTTATATGGATTTTAATTCCTTTGTTGCGTTTTCTGTAATATAAACCTGCACTTACCTGAGAAGCCCATAAATACTTTAAGGGTTTTACACTTAAGGATGTCTTCAGCTTCTTCTATTCAATGTTCCTACATATAAATATATACTGTATGAATGAAATAAGACGTGTGAAATGCTTCTTGTTGACTGTAAAGTTGTGAAACCAACATGACACATGAATTAAATTGTCGTTTCGATATGTGCACGACTTGAGGCATGAAACCTTCAGGACTGCAAATAGATTAATTGATGTTAATTGATGTGCAGTGCATAAAATCATGTTATTTTTCACCAGCTGTCAAACTGCTCACACAAATTGTTTAAATATATATTATATATATATATATATATATATATATATTCGGCGTAATTGTGCATCTCGTCTTTGCAGAATATGTTAGTGTCTGCTTGTGTCGTTTTCAGTACAGCTCTCCGCCAGCTATGTTTCATTGTCAAACATTATAAGGAGCTTTTATTCTTTAGTTTAAGCTTTATTAATAAAACACTTATTATGGGATGTGTCATGTTCTATAAATGGTTAACTAAATAAATATTTTAATCACTGTTTAAAAGTCACTGAAATGATGGCACACGTATTCCAAATGCTTGAGACTAAAACAAAAAATGATTTAAAGACATTTTTAAGGAAATATGCCGTATAGTACAAAACACATCATAAACCTTCCTCAAGAATTAATCATTATGAAGACGTGTAATTTTATGTAAAAAAAAAAAAAAGCTTTAGTAAATAAAGAGTTTTAGAAGATTTTCTTTTTTTTAACCCATATATTCTCCAATTACTCTTTGAGTGTTCAGTTTTTCTGCCACTAGATGGCAGCAAGTGCATTTTCCCCCACTGTGCATCCTGAATGATATTATTTAGTAAAGTTTGAGTAGTAGTGTTCACATGTCTATGAATAGATATACACCACTTATAAAACCTATAACTCTTATAACCCTACTGAAATCAAGACTCAGGATTTTTCTTTTCAGGAGGCGTTGATTACATTCCAGTGCTCGTTCGAAGGCCTTATCGTTTCCATAGTAACTGCTCACTCACAGGACTGTAGGATATGAAGGATGCGACATATGAAATAAACAGAGTAAAAGTGCTCGTAGTAGTAGTTCATACGCTTACGGATTTACTGTTCAGGACAGAGGACTTTACGGCTTGTTAAGATGAAAAGCCGCGTGTGATGAAATAACGAGCGGAACAAAAAGGGGAGCAAAGTGTTTAAACTGCTAAAAAGTATTTGCCCCCTTCCTTGGCATAGTTGTCACAGGTTAAATGATTCAGATCATCAAAAAAAAAAAGTAAGAAAAGTAAAATTTCAGTTCTTAAATGAGGATTTCAATTATTAAGGGGGAATAAAAGCTGACCAAACCTGTCTGGCCCTATGTGAAAAAGTAATTGCTCCCTTTTTCTAAATCATAAATGAACTGATTCAACAGGTCTGGCAGTAATCGAGCCTGTGTGCGGCGAGTGAATTTTTAAACTTGGCTTTACAAAAAAATCAGTTCCTTCATGATTTCGCGAGGAGGGGGAGGGGTGGATCACTTTTATATAGCCCCTGACCAATTTGGACAAGTTTTTTCCTTTAATAAATGAAATCACTTCATGAAAAAACAAAACTAAAGGTGTTTTGTATTTATTCAGGTTATTTTTGTGCATTATAAAATATGTCTGATGATCTCAATCATTTAAGTGTGACAAATGTGTGTGTGTGTGTGTGTGTATTGGGGAAGAACAGGTTACAATTTATCACAGTGGAATAAACACACACCGGTGAGTTTACAGCGTTCGCCAGACACCTTATCGAGAGCGACTTTTAGACATTCATGGGTTTAAGGGACTCGATGGGGTTTGAACCCAAGACCTTCTGATCAGTCGTCCAACACCTTAAACTCAGGTGCGTGTGCTTGTTATTGGAAAATAATGAAATTAACTCCATGGGCCTCCAACACACAACTAATGTCGATCGTTTTCCCTTAAAAAAAAAAAACCCTCAATGTTTAACTCGTACATGACGGTTTAAAATGAGGAAAAAAATAGACAAACATGTAACTTAAACAAGCTTATCTTTTTAATGGATCTGCAAAAAAAAAAAAATTCCAAAGAGGACTACACCCTTCCCCATACCCCCCCTCCCCCCGGTGCATCAACTGTGCGTGCACTTTATATTTTTTATTCCTTATTTCTTGCTGCACATAAAGTCCTTAAATCCAAAGGGAAAAAAAATGTCATGCAGGAGAAAAACAGGAGACAAAAACAAACATGAAGAAAAAAAAAACTATATCAAAACATTTAAACTGAAAACAAAAACAATGTGAAGTTACTGAGAACGTAAACGACATTCTCTTCGGTTCAAACACGTCGGTGTGTATTCTGGCAAGTTTTGGGAGCATCACTGTGTGTGTGTGTGTGAGTTGCTTAGGGATGGCTCCATGTTAAGGCACCAAACAATGAGTACAAAACAAAAAAGAAAAAACCATGAGAGACGAACACACCTGTGTGGAGACACACACACACACACAAAACCACAGAAACTGTACACCACCATGAGCGCTCGGGTCTCTTCTTTTTAAATACACTGTTGATTAAAGACAGAAAAAAAGAAAAGAACTAGAGGAAAGGTTCAGCGAGGAGCCGCCTCGTGTCAGACTCGGTCTTGATTTTGGGAGGGAAGAAAAAAAAAAAAAAAGAAATAATACAAATAAAATGTAGTGGTGAAGCGTCCGGGTGCGTTCTTCCTTTTTCATTTCGAACATTTCAAATAAACGACAGGAAACATGACATGGTTTCTCTTTTTATCTATACAACTGTTGTTGTTGTTTTTTTCCTTTTTTGTCGTCTGCAGAAATTAAAAACTGTCAGTGAAGCAGATGTGAGTGAAGAGGACGAGGAGGGGGGAGGGGGGGAGATGGTGAGAGATTTGCGACAGGAGGAGGAGGAGTTAGATACAAAGGAGGAGGAAAGGAGTGTGTGTGTGTGTGTGTCAGTGAGATGAAGAGACAGAAGAGAAGAAACTGCATGTGTAGGCGTGTATAGGTGCGTCTGAGTGTGTGTGTGTGAGGACACGTGCTCGTGAACGCGCACTCGTGTATATATGTGTGTATGTGTAGATGTGTGTGTGTGTGATGGTCTGTTCAACTGCAACACTTGGTCTTCCATCCTGTGACTCCGCCCCCAGAGCTGATGTCGACGTTTTCACTGTTGGGCTCTTTTACAGGCGTCTGGAACATGAACACACACACACACACACACACACACACACACACAAGTAATTAAAAAACACAACAGGCAGACTGACCCTTATTATTGTGTTATTATAAGTGACACACACACACCTTTCTGAGGATGTCTTCTGCTAACGTGATGAAGGCCTTCTCGATGTTGATGTTGGCTTTCGCGCTCGTCTCAAAGAAACGGATTCCGTGTTCCTTGGCAATCTGAACACACACACACAGAGGGGAGGCGTCATGAATATATGCAAGCGTGTGTGTGTCTTTTTTAGATATGTTCATTTGCATTACGTCCCCAGTATGGTGTTCAGTGCCTAGACTGACATTAGCCCACCTTTAGTACAATCACTGGAAGTAAACGCTACAGACGCTACATCAGGGCCGTGCAGAGACGTTTAAAAGGGGCGGGTGCTCAAAGTTAAAAAAGCTAGAACATGCTGAATAACAACAACTCACATTCATAACGAATCTAACATGGAATTGCATCATACTGTATGACTGTCATCAGGTCGGGACAATGCAGAGCAAACGTAGCCTATGTTTAACCTGATGGTGTACAATGTTGCTGTTAAAGGATTACTGCTGCTCCTGTTGCTGATCGTGCTGGAGGGCTGTGCTGTTCTGAGACTGTGTTTTTTACATCATAAATATAATAATCCATAATTATATGGGTATCCATATTAGATGGCTTTTAGTGAAATAAAACTGTAACTTACTTTAAAACTAAACATGTTCCCTAAAACGGTGGACACAGAGCTACAGACCCCACTGTAACCCCCTTACCCAGTTAGCTAGCAGTTCATGACCACCACTACTACAGTTCATAAAAGTACAGGTAATGTTTGTCGCGCTGTTGCACAAACAGCACGCTCATTTATTTCAATTCATTTGTTGTTATAGACTATAGTGTGCGCTGTACACCATATTTACTGCTTTGCTACAGTCTGCACCTTCCAGTTAATTTGCCTGCTTCTCCTCCAGCTCCGCACCGTCCAGTCTGCAGAAAATGCGCGTGCACTTTGCGTGCTCGTACCCGGCTCGTAACGAGCACGCTCTGCCCTCAAGGGCAAGCATTGGTTAATGGCAGTCATGTGACTGATGCAAGCCAGATCCTTTTATTTAGCAAAATTGAGATTAATAGTTACATTTTATTGTTGAGGGACAAAGACAGGGCTCCATACGCACATACACAGAAAAAAGGGCACTTGAGGCATCCTGGAGGAAAGGGGCGGGTGCTCAAGCACCTGATTTCTTTCCCCCGCAGACACCCCCCCCCCCTCTGACCGCCTCCCCCTCAGACGCCTCACCTGTTCTCCTTTGGCCTTTGGTACGACCCGCTTGTCCTCCATGTCGCACTTGTTGCCTAGCAGCATTCTCTCCACATCCTCATTGGCGTGCTGAAACACACACACACACACAATTTATGTGGAGAAACAAAAGAAATGAAGGCGCTACGAGGACGCTGGGACACTTCTCCATCAGAGACACTGTGTGTGTGTGTGTGTGTGTGTGTGTTGGTACAAGCTTGTGTAAATAAACAACGTTGAAAGCTTGTCCTCGTACTGGCTTTCAACACCGGACAGGAATTGATCATCACAAAAACTGTACACGTCGGCCAATCAGGGAGCGAACTTAGCGAGTGCGGCGTCCTGACGGCCAATGAAAGAGAGAGAGCGTAGTTTTTCAGCGCGACGTCACGACACGAGTCTACAAGAGTGTAGGTTTTCAAGCGAGACGCCATGACGGCCAGTCGGTGTAGTTTTTCAGTCGAACGTCATGGCGGTTTGAACGTAGTTTCTGAGTAAGATGATATGACGGCCAGATCGAGAGCGTAGTTTAGTTCGAGTGAAACGCCTGGACAGCCAATCAACCAGATCGCTGTTACCAAAATAACTGTCATGACGGCCAATCAGAGGGCGTGTAGTTTCAGGAGCCTGTTAAATGGGTGTGTATCTCCCGCCCCCAAAATCCATTAGTACCAGACGGACAGTGGAGCACGAGGATGGTGGGTTCCTGTATGGAATGTCACTGGAACCAGTCACCATGACGACGATTATAAACCGCATGTGTGTGTGTGTGTGTGTGTGTTCCTGCTCTCGCTGAGCGAGTGGCATCTCCTTACAGCTTCCTGTCTGCACTGGAGTTCCACACGGCTATAAATAGATGAGACAATCTGGATGAAAATGTCCGCTGAGAGTGTGTGCGAGAATGTGTGTGTGAGAGAGTGGGTGCGAGAGTGAGAGTTTGTGCGAGTGTGTGTGAGAGAGAGAGAGTGTGAGAGAGAGCGAGCCGCACCTCGTCGATGTTCCTCAGCCACTTGCTGATGTTCTCGAAGCTCTTGGCGTTGCTGATGTCGTAGACGAGCATGATGCCCATGGCTCCTCTGTAGTAGGAGGTGGTGATGGTGTGGAACCGCTCCTGACCCGCCGTGTCCCTAATCACACACACACACACACACACACACACACACACACAATTACATCACTACATACACTCTTACTAATTAGACATATGATTGTATAAAAAGAACATCGCACTCGGGGATGTGCTGATCCACACGAAAAATAAATAATAAATCAGCTTCTGTGTTACAACTCTTAGATTATTTTTCTAAAACAGCAAAAACATTGCTAAAATAAATAAATAAATAATACGCCCCCCCCCCCAAAAAAAAAAAAAAAAACCCTCTCTGCTTTTAAACATTAACCGTAACGCGTGTATTTCCTTCACTCTAGTTTTTCAGGCTAGTGTGATATTCCGCACAGGTAACCATGGCAACCGGGAAAGCATCACATCAGCGCCAGGAGACGCAGTCTAGCTTTTCTGTCCTCAGACATTCAGCGTATCGGACGTCTGAGACGGAGCCGCTCTCTCCCTCAGCGTGATCACTCACCAGATCTGTAGCTTTATCTTCTTTCCGTGCAGCTCGACTGTTTTGATCTTAAAGTCGATTCCTAGAGAGAGAGAGAGAGAGAGAGAGAGAGAGAGAGAGAGAGAGAGAACAGGTCAGTTCAGCATCGGTGATGAGGACGGATATAAAATCAGCAGCGAGTTTTTAATAACCACAAACACTAGTGATGAGGGAAAGTTTTAGATACACATGTCGTGATTCTTTTGGTCGTCCACTCACAAATCACCGCATCACCTCTTAATATGGATTATTTGTGTAGAAGGTGAATGAACGAATGTGATGTTGCAGTTCCTCTGTGATCCTGCAGGTGGTGCTGTAAACTATCACACACCGCCGGCATCCTTATCTGGTGACGTTTGTTTAGAATTGAAAAGTCGTGATGTTTCTGCTGAATCGTCTCTCGTGATCGTATCGTCCCTGCTGATTCCCGTCTCTAATGAAGACACTGACTGATTTCCTACAGCAGCACGACTCCAGATAATCACTACACCCCCCCGAAGAACAATAGAGGAGCACGAACCGAGACACACACACACACACAACACTCACATAACATCACATTAGCATTCAAAGTCTAGTGAATCAGTGTGTGTGTGTGTGTGTGCGCTGACGGGGCAGTATGGAAACTGTGTGTGGCACAGCCTGGCACTCGCTGGCATCGCCTCCGGCAGGACCGTCTCAATCTGTCCTTCTGCTGGGAGTCCAAAGGCTCATGTGCATAAACACACACACACACACACAGTGCCTTACAGTGACATCATTTAGAATAGAGATGGAAAGAGACAGAATTGGATGAACAAAAGGAACAAAGGCCAAAAGGTAAGAGGGTCTGAGACAAAGACACACAGACGGCTGGGAGACAAAAATAGAAACAGAGTGAGACAGAAAGTTAGACAGAGGGGGGGGGGGGGGGGAGAAACGGACTGAAAGGTGTGTGTGTGTAATGGGCAGTAAATATAAATTACAGAAAGCAGAAAAAACACGTACCACAGCTAGAACACACACACAGAGACAGACAGGACAGCAGCAGATGAATTCATAAGTATCGCCGACTCTCACACACGTTCAGCTCGGACCTGGAGGCCACTGGACGTCTCAACATCAGTGTCTCACATCAATAATGTCTGTTTTTGTTTGTTTGTTTGTTTGTTTGTAGCTGAGAACACAAACACCCACAGACACGCTCGAACACCTAGTGTGTGTGTGTGTGTGTGTGTGTGTGTGTGTGTGTGTGTGACCAAATCCAGCAGTTCAGGAAGCAGGAACAAACAGATAACATCTGAAATGGGACATTCAGGAAGCAACATGGGTCAGGGTGCACAAACTTATAGGGTCACTGTGACTGAGAGACGATGCAGCCTATAATAATAATAACTACAATGATGATGCGCGGGCAGACAGACAGACGGGGTAGACAGAGAGAGAGAGACAGACGGGGTAGACAGAGAGAGAGAGACAGACAGGGAGACAGAGAGAGACGAGGTAGACGGTGTGACAGAGAGAGAGAGAGACAGACAGGGAGACAGAGAGAGACGAGGTAGACGGGGTAGACAGAGAGAGAGAGAGACAGACGGGGTAAACGGAGAGAGAGAGACAGACAGGGAGACAGAGAGACAGACGGGGTAAACGGAGAGAGAGAGACAGACAGGGAGACAGAGAGAGACGAGGTAGACGGTGTGACAGAGAGAGAGAGAGAGACAGACAGGGTAGACACAGAGAGAGACGGGGTAGACAGAGAGAGACGGGGTAGACGGTGTGACAGAGAGAGACGGGGTAGACGGTGTGACAGAGAGAGACGGGGTAGACGGTGTGACAGAGAGAGACGGGGTAGACGGTGTGACAGAGAGAGACGGGGTAGACGGTGTGACAGAGAGAGACGGGGTAGACGGTATGACAGAGAGACAGACAGGGAGACAGAGAGAGAGACAGACGGTGTGACAGAGAGAGAGAGAGACAGACAGGGAGACAGAGAGAGACAGACGGGGTAGACAGAGAGAGAGAGACAGACAGGGAGACAGAGAGACAGACGGGGTAGACAG